>JBBPBX010112638.1:0-10563 GCA_038048925.1 Garcialebias charrua
AAAGAGGGGGCCACACACTCACCCCCTGGTGTCAGGTGAACATGCCCTCTAGACTCGTTGCTCACGTGAGAGCCTGGCAAAATGCAGCCCACCGCAATGGGTCATGGGTACTGTAGTTCGTGCAGTGGTGTACCCTCAAGGCCTGCAAGGCCTTCTCTGAATGCCTTAAAAATATTTAAAATCCATCCATCCATCTTCTTCCGCTTATCCGAGGTCGGGTCGCGGGGGTAGCAGCCTAAGTAGGGAGGCCCAGACTTCCCTCTCCCCAGCCACTTGGAGCAGCTCCTCCGGGGGAATCCCAAGGCGTTCCCAGGCCAGCCGAGAAACATAGTCCCTCCAGCGCGTCCTGGGTCTTCCTCTGGGTCTCCTCCCGGTGGGACATGCCCGGAACACCTCACCAGGGAGGCGTCCAGGAGGCATCCTAACCAGATGCCCGAGCCACCTCAACTGGCTCCTCTCGATGTGGAGAAGCAGCGGCTCTACTCCGAGTCCCTCCCGGATGACTGAGCTTCTCACCCTATCTCTAAGGGAGAGTCCAGCCACCCTGCGGAGAAAACTCATTTCAGCCGCTTGTATCCGAGATCTTGTTCTTTCGGTCATAACCCAAAGCTCATGACCATAGATGAGGGTGGGAACGTAGATCGATCGGTAAATTGAGAGCTTTGCCTTTTGACTCAGCTCTCTCTTCACCACGACAGACCGGTACAGCGCCCGCTTCACTGCGGACGCTGCACCTATCCGCCTATCGATCTCACGCTCCAGTTTTCCCTCATTCGTGAACAAGATCCCGAGATACTTAAACTCCTCCACTTGGGGCAGGACCTCCTCCCCGACCCGGAGAGGGCATGCTACCCTTTTCCGGCTCAAGACCATGGCCTCGGATTTGGAGGAACTGATCCTCATCCCGGCCGCATCACACTCGGCTGCAAACCGCTCCAGTGAAAGTTGTAAATCACGAACTGATGAAGCCAGTAGGACCACATCATCTGCAAAAAACAGAGAAGCGATTCTAAGGTCACCAAAACGGATCCTCTCAACACCTTGGCTGCGCCTAGAAATTCTGTCCATAAAAGTTATGAACAGAATCGGTGACAAAGGGCAACCTTGGCGGAGTCCAACTCTCACTGGAAACGAGCCTGACTTACTGCCGGCAATGCGGACCAAGCTCTGACACCGGTCGTACAGGGACCTAACAGCCCATATCAATGGGCCTGGTACCCCATACTCCCGGAGTACCCCCCACAGAACCCCCCGAGGGACGCGGTCGAATGCCTTCTCCAAGTCCACAAAGCACATGTAAACTGGTTGGGCAAACTCCCACGCACCCTCCAGGACCCTGTTGAGGGTGTAGAGCTGGTCCAGTGTTCCACGACCAGGACGAAAACCACACTGCTCCTCCTGAATCCGAGGTTCGACTATCCGACGGACCCTCCTCTCCAGAACCCCTGAATAGACCTTACCAGGGAGGCTTAAGAGTGTGATCCCCCTATAGTTGGAACACACCCTACGGTCCCCCTTTTTGAATAGGGGAACCACCACCCCAGTCTGCCAATCCAAGGGAACTGCCCCCGATGTCCACGCGATATTGCAGAGTCGCGTAAGCCAACACAACCCTACAACATCCAGAGCCCTAAGGAACTCCGGGCGAATCTCATCCACCCCCGGAGCCTTGCCACCGCAGAGCTTTTTAACCACCTCGGCGACCTCAGCACCAGAGATCGGAGAACCCGACCCAAAGTCCCCAGGCTCCGCTTCCTCAGTGGAAGACGTGCCAGTAGGATTGAGGAGGTCTTCGAAGTATTCCGCCCACCGACTCACAACATCCCGAGTTGAGGTCAGCAGCACGCCACCCCCACCATAAATGGTGTTGGTCGCGTACCTCTTTCCCCCCCTGAGACGCCGGATGGTGGACCAGAATCGCCTCGAAGCCGTACGGAAGTCATTCTCCATGGCCTCTCCGAACTCCTCCCACGCCCGAGTTTTTGCCTCAGCAACCACCCGAGCCGCATGCCGCTTGGACTGCCGGTACCTATCAGCTGCTTCCGGGGTCCCACAAGCCAAAAAGGCCCAATAGGACTCCTTCTTCAGCCTGACAGCATCCCTCACTGCCGGTGTCCACCACCGGGTTCGAGGGTTGCCACCACGACAAGCACCAACAACCTTGCGGCCACAGCTCCGATAAGCTGCCTCGACAATAGAGGCGCGGAACACGGCCCACTCGGACTCCATGTCCCCCGCCTCCCTCGGAACGTGTTCAAAGCTCTCCCGGAGGTGGGAGTTAAAGCTCCGTCTTACGGGAGACTCTGCCAGACGTTCCCAGCAGACCCTCACAATACGTTTGGGTCTGCCAGGTCTGACCGGCATCCTCCCCCACCATCGGAGCCAACTCACCACCAGGTAGTGGTCAGTTGACAGCTCCGCCCCTCTCTTCACCCGAGTGTCCAAGACATGCGGCCGCAGATCAGATGAGACGACAACAAAGTCGATCATCGAACTGCGACCTAGGGTGTCCTGGTGCCAAGAGCACATATGGACACCCTTATGCTTAAACATGGTGTTCGTTATGGACAATCCATGACGAGCACAGAAGTCCAATAACAGAACACCACTCTGGTTCAGATCAGGGGGGCCGTTCCTCCCAACCACACCCCTCCAGGTCTCACTGTCATTGCCCACGTGAGCGTTGAAGTCCCCCAGTAGAACAAGGGAGTCCCCAGGAGGCATGGGAGGAACGGCCCCCCTGATCTGAAATATTTAAAATAAAAAATAAAAATTATTCATCCATCCATCCATCCATTTTCGTCCGCTTATCCGGGGTCGGGTCGCGGGGGTAGCAACCTAAGTAGGGAGGCCCAGACTTCCCTCTCCCCAGCCACATGGAGCAGCTCCTCTGGGGGAATCCCAAGGCGTTCCCAGGCCAGCCGAGAAACATAGTCCCTCCAGCGTGTCCTGGGTCTTCCTCTGGGCCTCCTCCCGGTGGGACATGCCCGGAACACCTCCCCAGGGAGGCGTCCAGGAGGCATCCTAACCAGATGCCCGAGCCACCTCAACTGGCTCCTCTCGATGTGGAGAAGCAGCGGCTCTACTCCGAGTCCCTCCCGGATGACTGAGCTTCTCACCCTATCTCTAAGGGAGAGTCCAGACACCCTGCGGAGAAAACTCATTTCAGCCGCTTGTATCCGAGATCTCGTTCTTTCGGTCACAACCCAAAGCTCATGACCATAGATGAGGGTGGGAACGTAGATCGATCGGTAAATTGATAAAAATTATTATTATTTTTTAATTATATTTTGTCCATGAATACGTATTACATAATTCCAAATGGTCTGTCCGCTTCCTTTCATTGCTACCCCCCTGGTTTTGCTGCATCCAGACGTGTATTTTCATATTTAAGCATTGAACCAATCACATTTCAGCCACTATTGTTGCTAGGTGAATTAGAAGCCTTCTCTCACAGCTCTTGTACCATTGCTGCACTGTAGACCAAGCTGTTGCTTCAACCAATCAGATTTTGTGTTAATGTCTATGGCCGAGACCAAAAGCCTTCTAGCTTCTAGTCACGTTTTCTGTACGACGACGTACGGAAACGTCAGCGTATTCACACGCTTTGATTGGATAGTCAATGTGTGACGTCACGTCCGCGGAGCGGAAGCTAATGGCTAATGGCTAATCGGTCTGTCCGGTAAAATAAGCTTTATCGCTATTTTTTTTTTTTAGAATCTAAATAGGTTTTTAATGTAGTAGAGGTGAAGAGAGTGTCAGATAGGGTGATGTGTCTAAAGGTAGAAGTAGAAGGTCTGATGCTAAACATAGTAAGTGGTTATGCTCCACAGGTTGGATGTGATGGGGAGGAGAAAGATAAATTTTGGAAAGATTTGGATGAAGTGATAGAGAGTATTCCCAGGGAGGAAAGAGTGGTGATTGGAGCAGACCTGAATGGACATGTTGGTGAAGGAAACAGAGGGGATGAGGAAGTGATGGGTAGGTTTGGTGTCAAGGAAAGAAACCAGGAAGGACAGATGGTGGTGGATTTTGCCAAGAGAATGGAAATGGCTATAGTCAATACCTATTTCCAAAAGAGGGAGGAACATAGAGTGACCTATAAGAGTGGAGGAAGGAGTACACAGGTCGATTACATTCTGTGTAGAAGAGGAAACCTGAGAGAGATTGGAGACTGTAAGGTTGTAGCAGGGGAGAGCGTGGCCAGACAGCATCGGATGGTTGTGTGTAGAATGACTGTTGTTGCGAAGAAGAGAAAAAGAGTAAAACCAGAGAAGAAGACCAAATGGTGGAAGCTAAAGAAGGAAGAATGTTGTGAGAAATTCAGAGACGAGCTGTTAAAGGCTCTGGGTGGTAAGAAAGAGCTTCCAAGTGACTGGGCTACTACAGCAACAGTAATTAGAGAGACAGGTAGGAAGGTACTTGGTGTGTCATCTGGACAGAGAATGGATGATAAGGAAACCTGGTGGTGGAATAGTGAAGTGCAGGACGCCATTCAAAGAAAGAGATTAGCCAAGAAGAAATATGACTGTGAGAGGACTGAAGAGCGGAGACAGGAATATAAGGAGATGGGACATAGAGCAAAGAGGGAAGTAGCTAAGGCAAAGCAGAGGGCGTACAATGAGTTATATGGGAGACTGGACACTAAAGAGGGCGAGAAGGACTTGTACCGATTGGCAAGACAGAGGGATCAGGCTGGAAAGGATGTGCAGCAGGTTAGGCTTATTAAAGATGGGAATGGGAATGTTCTAACAAGTGAGGAGAGTGTGATGGGAAGATGGAAGGATTACTTTGAGGAGCTAATGAATGAAGAGAATGAAAGAGAAAGAAGAGTGGAGGTAATAGAAACTGTGGACCAGGAAGTGGGAAAGATTAGTGAGGGTGAAGTCCGGAAAGCTCTGAAAAGAATGAAGAAGGGGAAGGCAGTAGGACCTGATGACATACCAGTGGAGGTTTGGAAATGTCTTGGAGAGATGGCAGTGAGGTTTTTGACTCAAATATTTAATGGAATATTTGAGGGTGAGAAAATGCCTGAAGAATGGAGAAGAAGTGTGCTGGTTCCCATTTTTAAGAACAAGGGTGATGTACAGAGTTGTAGCAACTACAGGGGAATTAAGTTGATGAGCCACACAATGAAGATCTGGGAGAGAGTTGTGGAAGGAAGGCTTAGACAAGAGGTGACTATCTGTGAGCAGCAGTATGGTTTCATGCCAAGAAAGAGCACCACAGATGCCATCTTTGCTTTGAGGATGTTGATAGAGAAGTACAGAGAGGGTCAGAAAGAACTCCATTGTGTGTTTGTGGATTTAGAAAAAGCATATGACAGGGTGCCAAGAGAAGAGGTGTGGTATTGCATGAGGAAATCTGGAGTGGCAGATAAGTATGTTAGACTGGTACAGGACATGTATGAGGACAGCAGGACAGTGGTGAGATGTGCTGTGGGAGTGACAGATAGCTTCAAGGTGGCGGTGGGATTGCATCAAGGATCGGCTCTGAGCCCCTTCTTGTTTGCTCTGGTGATGGACCGACTAACAGATGAGGTCAGGCAGGAATCCCCATGGACTATGATGTTTGCAGATGACATTGTGATCTGTGGTGAGAATAGGGAACAGGTGGAAGAGAACTTGGAGAGGTGGAGGTATGCACTTGAAAGAAGAGGAATGAAAGTCAGCCGTAGTAAGACAGAGTACATGTGTGTGAATGAGAGGGAGGCCAGTGGAACAGTGAGGCTACAAGGAGCAGAGGTCACAAAGGTGCAGGACTTCAAGTACTTGGGGTCCACTGTCCAGGAAAATGGGGAATGTGGTAAAGAGGTGAAAAAGAGAGTCCAGGCAGGATGGAGTGGATGGAGAAAAGTTTCAGGAGTGATTTGTGACAAAAAGGTGTCAGCAAAGGTCAAAGGAAAAGTTTACAAGACAGTGGTGAGACCAGCTATGTTGTATGGTCTGGAGACAGTGTCATTGACAAAAAGACAGGAGAAAGAACTGGAAGTAGCAGAAATGAAGATGCTGAGGTTCTCCTTAGGAGTGACAAGGATGGATAAGATCAGGAATGAGATCATCAGAGGTACAGCACATGTTGAACAACTGGGAGATAAAGTTAGGGAGGCCAGACTGAGATGGTTTGGACATGTCCAGAGGAGGGACAGTGGGTATATTGGTAGAAGGATGTTAGAAATGCAGCTGCCAGGAAAAAGACACAGAGGAAGGCCAAAGAGGAGATATATGGATGCAGTTAGAGAGGACATGGAGGTAGTTGGAGTGAGGACAGAGGATGCAGAGGACAGAGTGAGGTGGAGGAGGATGACTCGCTGTGGCGACCCCTGAAAAGGGAAAAGCTGAAAGAAGAAGAAGAAGAATCTAAATAGGTTTTAACAGTTTTGCAATGGTCCAATCTTGCTGTGTTATTGGATGTAATGTCCGGTCACACGACCGGAAAGGCAAAAAAATAGAAAACGGACTTTTCCTATTTCCTGCTGCACGAAGCAGCTCATGTGTTGGACGAAACAAAAAGGAGATGAATGGCCTGGATATCAGGTGAGACGTCCTGATACAACTTTCTCAGTGTCCCAAAATACCTGGTAGTTTGTTTCAGACATTCTGGTTAGTGTCTAAATTCGGTTTGTTGGTGTTGTGCCATAAATTTTTGCCATGATTTTGTCCCAGTGTTTAGTTCATAGAAGTAGGTCAACCTAGTTTTAGGTTGGGTTTATATTTTTGTATTAAAACGTAGTCTGAGTGGACATCTGTGAAATAAACTGTAGTGTTGTCACTTTTACTACTGATCTGGGTTCTGATATGTCCTGTTGAAGGCAAACATTCATATGAAATTAAATAAACTGCAGAAGATGAGCTTAGAAGCTGCAGATGATGAGAAATAGGGACCAGCAGCAAAGTTACAAATACGTCAGTTATGTGAACAAAGAGGAGCAGAAATAAATACAGTAATCTGTTACATGAGAACAGGCCAGAGCGGAATAAAATAATAATACAAATAATCAGGATTTTTGGTGAATAAAATGTTGCTATATTCCCAAATAATATTGGAATTTTATCAGGTTAATTTTGATGCTTTCTTTATGTGTGTCGCAGCTGTACCTGCAGTAGAAGTTTTATAGCCATTAAATACTAAAGTTATTGAGGGTTGGATTGATTCAGACGGAGCACTGAAGGCCTAGGTATGAAATGCACGGCCCGCTACTGAGTTCGTGGATACAAACTTCAGTTTTTCAGACGTCCACCCCACTTCAACGGGGTGATTACGTCAACAATAGCCCCAGCTCGAGCACCTATCCTAAGAGAAGAGATATGCTCGCTGCTTCAAAAAGGGGTAATCAGGGCAGTCCCTCCTCTGGAAGAAAACAAAGCAAATACAGCAAATACTGGACAAAACAGTGACACTGAAGCTCTGTCAGCGTCTTTTGGGCCTGATGGCAGCAGGAATAGCGGCAGTTCATCAAGGCCTATTAAGAATGCCACACATCCAGGCTGTCATATTGTTAAGTTTGCAGATGATACAGCGGTGGTGGGATGCATCACAAACAATGATGAGTCCAGCTACATGTTCAGATCAGGGGGGCCGTTCCTCCCAACCACACCCCTCCAGGTCTCACTGTCATTGCCCACGTGAGCGTTGAAGTCCCCCAGTAGAACAAGGGAGTCCCCAGGAGGCGCACTCTCCAATACCCCCTCCAAGGACTCCAAAAAGGGTGGGTAATCTGCGCTGCCGTTTGGCGCATAGGCACAAACAACAGTCAGAGCCCGTCCCCCCACACGTAGGCGAAGGGAGGCTACCCTCTTGTTCACCGGGGTGAACCCCAACGTACAGGCACCAAGATAGGGGGCAACAAGTATGCCCACTCCTGCTTGGCGCCTTCCACCAGGGGCAACTCCAGAGTGGAAGAGTGTCCAACACTGCAGACAGGAGGTGGAACACCTGGAGAGCTGGTGCAAAGAGAATAACCTTCACATGAATGTGAAGAAGACAAAGGAGATGATTGTGGACTTCAGAAGGAACAAACACACCCACACCCCACTGAACATAAGTGGATCTGCAGTGGAAGTGGTCTCCAGCTACAAATACTTGGGTGTACACTTGAATGATAACCTCAGCTGGAGCAACAACACCACCAGCCTGATCAAGAAAGGTCATCAGAGACTCTACTTCCTCAGACGGCTGAGACGAGCTGGTCTGAGCAGCCCAGTCCTCACCTCCTTCTACAGGTGTGCAGTGGAGAGCATCCTGTGCTCCAGCATCAATGTGTGGCATGGAGGCTGCACAGTTGCAGAGAGGAAAGCTCTACAGAGAGTGGTGAAGGCTGCACAGAAGTCTGTTGGAGTCAGTCTCCCCACCATCACAGACATTTACACCTCCAGATGCAGGAAAAGAGCCACCTGCATCATGAAAGACCTCACTCACCCAGCACACTCACTCTTTGCCCCACTCCCCTCAGGACGGAGGTTGAGGAGCATCAAATGTAGAACCACTAGACTGAGGAACAGCTTCTACCCTGAGGCTGTTAGACTCATGAATAAATAAAAAATAAGAATAAACACTGCAAAATATCACATCATGCTGATGCTGATCTGTTTTCTTGTTGCTGTGTTCATCTGTGACCATCTGCTCATAATGACTCATGTTCGTGCTGCTGTTTATAATGATGTTTTCCTACTACATTAGGGCTTAGTGTATTTCTATCCTAGATGTTATTACTGTTTTTCTCTTGCATTTGTTGTTGGATGTAACTGGGACCCTGTGTACATAATCTCGTTTTCATCACATGTACCACATGCGGTGCAAATGACAATAAAGACTCTCTGACTCTGAATGCGTCCCTTTCAGATCTGGACACACAGACAACAACAACTCGCCCCCCCGCGTGCGCTCCAAACGGGGGGGATCAGAGTCGACACAAGCCCCTTTCATAAAATGGCTCAGTCCAGGCCTGATGCGTGTTCAGTCCACCAACGAGCATTCAGAAAAAACACAGAGGCGGATAAGCGAGTAAATTTTACTCGCCTCTGATGCGCCCCTGATCTGCTTAGTACGACTGGTACGACCGGTGTCAGAGCTTGGTCCGCATTGCCGGCAGTAAGTCAGGCTCGTTTCCAGTGAGAGTTGGACTCCGCCAAGGTTGCCCTTTGTCACAGATTCTGTTCATAACTTTTATGGACAGAATTTCTAGGCGCAGCCAAGGTGTTGAGAGGATCCGTTTTGGTGGCCTTGGAATCGCTTCTCTGTTTTTTGCAGATGATGTGGTCCTATTGGCTTCATCAGATCGTGATCTACAGCTTTCGCTGGAGCGGTTTGCAGCCGAGTGTGATACGGCCGGGATGAGGATCAGTTCCTCCAAATCCGAGGCCATGGTCTTGAGCCGGAAAAGGGTAGCATGCCCTCTCCGGGTCGGGGAGGAGGTCCTGCCCCAAGTGGAGGAGTTTAAGTATCTCGGGATCTTGTTCACGAATGAGGGAAAACTGGAGCGTGAGATCGATAGGCGGATAGGTGCAGCGTCCGCAGTGAAGCGGGCGCTGTACCGGTCTGTCGTGGTGAAGAGAGAGCTGAGTCAAAAGGCAAAGCTCTCAATTTACCGATCGATCTACGTTCCCACCCTCATCTATGGTCATGAGCTTTGGGTTGTGACCGAAAGAACGAGATCTCGGATACAAGCGGCTGAAATGAGTTTTCTCCGCAGGGTGTCTGGACTCTCCCTTAGAGATAGGGTGAGAAGCTCAGTCATCCGGGAGGGACTCGGAGTAGAGCCGCTGCTTCTCCACATCGAGAGGAGCCAGTTGAGGTGGCTCGGGCATCTGGTTAGGATGCCTCCTGGACGCCTCCCTGGTGAGGTGTTCCGGGCATGTCCCACCGGGAGGAGACCCAGAGGAAGACCCAGGACACGCTGGAGGGACTATGTTTCTCGGCTGGCCTGGGAACGCCTTGGGATTCCCCCAGAGGAGCTGCTCCAAGTGGCTGGGGAGAGGGAAGTCTGGGCCTCCCTACTTAGGCTGCTACCCCCGCGACCCGACCCCGGATAAGCGGAAGAAAATGGATGGATGGATGGATATATAGTATATATATATATATATATATATATATATATATATATATATATGTAGAATATATATATATACAGTATGTAGAATATATATGTAGACAGTGTAGAACCACTAGACTGAGGAACAGCTTCTACCCTGAGGCTGTTAGACTCATGAATAAATAAATAATAAGAGTAAACACTGCAAAATATCACATCATGCTGATGCTGATCTGTTTTCTTGTTGCTGTGTTCATATGTGACCATTTGCTCATATAGACTCATGTTCGTGCGGCTGTCTGTTTGTAATGATTTTGTTTTTCTATTACATTAGTGCTTAGTGTATTTCTAGTTGATGTTTTTCTTAGTTAATCCTAGATGTTATTACTGTTTTTCTCTTACATTTTGTTGTTGAATGTAACTGGGACCCTGTGTACATAATCTCATTTCATCACATGTACCACATGCGGTGCAAATGACAATAAAGATTCTCTGACTCTGACTCTGATATATATATATATATTATGTATATA
>JBBPBX010112639.1:0-10563 GCA_038048925.1 Garcialebias charrua
CATTCTCCAAGCCATTCCATAATCTAATTCCCTGGATTGAGGTAGAACGTCCCTTCAAACTAGTTCTGAATTGTGGTTTTACAAACATTTCTGTCCCCTTAAGATTATAACAACTTTGTCTTTTAACAAAATGCATTTGGATATTTAAAGGTAATTCGTTATTCTGAGCCCTATACATAATTGATAAAATATTATAATCAACCAAATCATGGAACTTCAATAATTTCAGTTGATAAAATAATGTACTGGATGGATGACAGTAATGCTTTCTAGTGATAATTCTTACAGCTCTTTTCTATAATACAAAAATAGGCTTTGTGATTGTTTTACACACATTCCACCAAACATCAATACAATAGATTAAGTGTGGAACAATGATTGTGTTATACAACAAATACAGAGCTTTATCATTCAATAGGTCTCTGACTTTGTACAGTACTGCAATCGATTTAGCTATTTTTATTATGTCAAATATGTCATAGCTTTAGTAGTATATGTAGTATATTTAGTTCAATATGTGCTTGGACCAAAGCTATTTATTTTATATGTGAATGACTTGGTAAATGTGTCAGGACTCCTTCAATGTGTACTTTTTGCTGATGGTACCACATTTTTCTTTTTAGGTGAAGATGTAGAACAAATGTTGGAATTGATAAAGACAGAATTTGTCAAGATACAAAGTTGGTTTAAAATCAATAAATTATCATTAAATCTTGAAAAAACTAATTACAGTACATGATATTCGGTAATAAAAAGAAAACTGTTGATGTTCCATTCAAAATTGAGGGTGTTGAGATTTGTAGAGTGAGTGAGGTGAAGTTTTTGGGTGTTATCATTGATGACAAACTGACATGGAAACAACACATAAATTCTGTAAGAACAAAAATAGCTAAATCGATTGCAGTACTGTACTGTACAAAGTCAGAGACTTATTGAATGATAAAGCTCTGTATTTGTTGTATAACACAATCATTGTTCCACACTTAATCTATTGTATGTTTGGGGGAAAGCGTGTAAAACAATCACAAAGCCTATTTTTGTATTACAGAAAAGAGCTGTAAGAATTATCACTAGAAAACATTACTGTCATACATCAAGTACATTATTTTATCAACTGAAGTTATTGAAGTTCCATGATTTGGTTGATTATAATATTTTATCAGTTATGTATAGGGCTCAGAATAACGAATTACCTTTAAATATCCAAATGAATTTTGTTAAAAGACAAAGTTGTTATAATCTTAAGGGGACAGAGATGTTTGTAAAACCACAATTCAGAACTAGTTTGAAGGGACGTTCTACCTCAATCCAGGGAATTAGATTATGGAATGGCTTGGAGAATGTAGTTAAAAATGCCAAGTCAATGTTTACATTTAAGAAAATGATCAAAAGGAATTTGTTGAAAAAATATATATGAATTAGCATAATGTGTATTGTATCAATTATTAGTTATGTATTAGTATTAGAAAATTAGAAAGAGTTAGTCATTTTGTACTGCTGGTGAAAGATTATTACTGTTTAATCTGATTGTTTGAAAAAAGGGGCAGATATAATAAGATTTATTCTTCTTTCTGCTACCTTTCATTTTTTTACATTGTGTACGTATCATTAATGGGATTGTCTTGTATTGTGTTTCTTTTGTAAAAAAATGAACAAATTTAATAAACATAATAAACAATATGTCATAGCTTTAGTAGACTTAATAACATATGATGTTAGCCAGCATTTGTTGGAATTTATTAATTGGCTCATCTTTGCAGCTCTTCAAAGAGACGCCGTCTTGATGAGCCCAATGACACAGATGAAGCCATTTCGAGGGACTCAACATTCATTCCGGACCAGTCTACAGATGAGACTATCAGCACCGACTCGGGCACTACTGACAAGGAGTTTGGTGAATTTAGTTTTGTATTTATTTTGTCTTGTTTTTGTTTTGTTTATCTTCCACAATCTGAATATTAACATTGATGATGATTATGATTCATCATGCCAACAGAAAGATGTCTATGTGTTTCAGGAAAAACAAGCCCCCAAAGCCCCCAGGAAGAAGCTCTCTCCTGTCCAGTTCTAAGAGTGAGTTTGTCCTACTTTATTTTGGTGTGCATCTTTGTAAGGTACTACTTTTGTCCCTTAATGCAAATTCATGTGATGGCATGACCGTATGTAACCCATCTAATCAAACAGAGGATTAAGTCAAATTTGGTTATACTATATAAGCAAATTTTCAGATTCATGTTTTTTTAAGCTTCATTTTGACACCTGGATTATTCTGATAATTCAAACATTTCCAGAAATGTAGATTGATTTATCTTTTTAATTACAATAATACATTATTATTTGAATGTTAATGAGAAATTGGTGTTATTATTTTTTAAAGAATAAACCTAACATAGTATTTGAATATTAAAGTTTTCAAGGTGGAAAGAAACAAAATCTTTGCAGGTTGCTGGAAATATCTTACTCAAAATCATTTTTTTAATTGATACATTTTTTTCCATGGTTCTACACCAACTTCTTGCACTGATTGCACTGGTGTTTCTAAATTTTTTAGTTGGTTCACCAGCACAGTTAGTGCACCCAAATTTTCAACCGCGTCATATTTAACATGATAGTTTTACAGGTTCTCTCTTTATTTTATTTATTTATCTGGCCTATATTCCACAATCTTAACATATGATTCATCATGCCAACAGAAATATGTCTTTGTGTTTCAGGAAAAACAGGACCTCAAAGCCCCCAGGAAAACTCTCCCTCTCCTGTCCAATTCTGATTGTGTGTTCGTCCAACTGCCTGCTCACGGTAGGAGATGTGCCCATCACAACATTTCCCAAAGACATTTTATGTTTAAACATTTGAAGTTGTAGTGGCTCCCTCATTTTTCATGGTGCCCAGTAGTATACTCTCCATTTTTCATAGCAAAAATTGTTTTTATTTTGTTGATGGTGTTTTAAATTATTTTTTTAAAAATATAATCAAGTGTTAACTACAGTTGTAATTGGGAGTAGTAGTTGCATTGCTGCTGAAACCATAAAATAAACGTGTTGAAGTTAAAGAATACCTTTCATTTTTTGACATTACAGAAAATGTTTGACTGTTTTGACAAGACATATGTTATTACGTTTGTTGGTTAAATTTGATAACGGGTTGGAGAAAATCTAATTTTACGAAAGCATGCTTGTCAGGATTTCTTAAATACAAGTTTTCTTAAAATACAATTTCTAATCTTATTATAGGTAGTGTTTGAAACAGCTGTAGAACTAAAAATGAGTAAAAGTTTTAGGGGATGTATACTAATTTTAAGCATCACACGCTTACTTTAAGACAAAGCCCACCCAAAATTGTAGTAAAATATTGCTAAGAATGAGATTTTTGCAGCTAGGTTTAAGATTGTTTATCTTGTAAAATGATCAAATGTCTTATTTTTAGAAATCGTGTCAAGAAAATTTTCACTTGTTACCAGATCTTTTTGCTTATTTCAATCCAAAAAAAACCTAATTTTAAGTTGTTTTAAACTTGTTTTCAGAGTAGACTTTTCTCCAGTGTACTACTTTTGAGCATCAGAATCTTATTATAAGACACGAAAAGCTCACAATTGTAGTAAAATATTGCTCAAAACTAGATTTTTGTAGCTAGTTTCAAGATTCCGCATATCTTGTTTGACTTGAACAAAATGTCTTATTTTAAGAATCTTGTCAAGTGAATTTTCACTTGTTCCATTGGCAGATTTTTTTGCTTATTTCAAGCAAAAAAGTCTTATTTTACATTTTTTTTCTTATTTTTAGAGGGGCATTTTTTCCAGTGTAGGGACAGGAGGTGTAAGGACAGGAGGTGTAGGGACAGGAGGTGTAGGGACAGGAGGTGTAGGGACAGGAGGTGTAGGGACAGGAGGTGTAGGGAGGTGTAGGGACAGGAGGTGTAAGGACAGGAGGTGTAGGGACAGGAGGTGTAGGGACAGGAGGTGTAGGGACAGGAGGTGTAGGGACAGGAGGTGTAGGACAGGAGGTGTAGGGACAGGAGGTGTAAGGACAGGAGGTGTAAGGACAGGAGGTGTAGGGACAGGAGGTGTAAGGACAGGAGGTGTAGGGACAGGAGGTGTAGGGACAGGAGGTGTAAGGACAGGAGGTGTAAGGACAGGAGGTGTAGGGACAGGAGGTGTAAGGACAGGAGGTGTAGGGACAGGAGGTGTAGGGACAGGAGGTGTAAGGACAGGAGGTGTAAGGACAGGAGGTGTAAGGACAGGAGGTGTAAGGACAGGAGGTGTAGGGACAGGAGGTGTAAGGACAGGAGGTGTAAGGACAGGAGGTGTAAGGACAGGAGGTGTAAGGACAGGAGGTGTAGGACAGGAGGTGTAAGGACAGGAGGTGTAGGGACAGGAGGTGTAAGGACAGGAGGTGTAGGGACAGGAGGTGTAGGGACAGGAGGTGTAAGGACAGGAGGTGTAGGGACAGGAGGTGTAAGGACAGGAGGTGTAAGGACAGGAGGTGTAGGGACAGGAGGTGTAAGGACAGGAGGTGTAAGGACAGGAGGTGTAGGGACAGGAGGTGTAGGGACAGGAGGTGTAGGGACAGGAGGTGTAAGGACAGGAGGTGTAAGGACAGGAGGTGTAAGGACAGGAGGTGTAGGGACAGGAGGTGTAAGGACAGGAGGTGTAAGGACAGGAGGTGTAGGGACAGGAGGTGTAGGGACAGGAGGTGTAGGGACAGGAGGTGTAGGGACAGGAGGTGTAGGGACAGGAGGTGTAGGGACAGGAGGTGTAGGGACAGGAGGTGTAAGGACAGGAGGTGTAGGGACAGGAGGTGTAGGGACAGGAGGTGTAGGGACAGGAGGTGTAGGGACAGGAGGTGTAGGGACAGGAGGTGTAAGGACAGGAGGTGTAGGGACAGGAGGTGTAAGGACAGGAGGTGTAGGGACAGGAGGTGTAGGGACAGGAGGTGTAAGGACAGGAGGTGTAGGGACAGGAGGTGTAAGGACAGGAGGTGTAAGGACAGGAGGTGTAGGGACAGGAGGTGTAGGGACAGGAGGTGTAAGGACAGGAGGTGTAGGGACAGGAGGTGTAAGGACAGGAGGTGTAAGGACAGGTGTAGGGACAGGGTGTAAGGACAGGAGGTGTAAGGACAGGAGGTGTAGGGACAGGAGGTGTAAGGACAGGAGGTGTAGGGACAGGAGGTGTAAGGACAGGAGGTGTAAGGACAGGAGGTGTAAGGACAGGAGGTGTAGGGACAGGAGGTGTAAGGACAGGAGGTGTAGGGACAGGATGTGTAAGGACAGGAGGTGTAAGGACAGGAGGTGTAAGGACAGGAGGTGTAAGGACAGGAGGTGTAAGGACAGGTGGTGTAGGGACAGGATGTGTAAGGACAGGAGGTGTAAGGACAGGAGGTGTAGGGACAGGTGGTGTAGGGACAGGAGTTGTAGGGACAGGATGTGTAAGGACAGGAGGTGTAAGGACAGGAGGTGTAGGGACAGGTGGTGTAGGGACAGGAGGTGTAAGGACAGGAGGTGTAGGGACAGGATGTGTAAGGACAGGAGGTGTAGGGACAGGAGGTGTAGGGACAGGAGGTGTAAGGACAGGAGGTGTAGGGACAGGAGGTGTAGGGACAGGAGGTGTAGGGACAGGAGGTGTAAGGACAGGAGGTGTAGGGACAGGAGGTGTAGGGACAGGAGGTGTAAGGACAGGAGGTGTAAGGACAGGAGGTGTAGGGACAGGTGGTTTAGGGACAGGAGGTGTAGGGACAGGAGGTGTAAGGACAGGAGGTGTAAGGACAGGAGGTGTAGGGACAGGAGGTGTAAGGACAGGAGGTGTAGGGACAGGATGTGTAGGGGCAGGAGGTGTAAGGACAGGTGGTTTAGGGACAGGAGGTGTAAGGACAGGGGTTTAGGGACAGGAGGTGTAGGGACAGGAGGTGTAAGGACAGGAGGTGTAAGGACAGGAGGTGTAGGGACAGGATGTGTAAGGACAGGAGGTGTAAGGACAGGTGGTGTAGGGACAGGAGGTGTAAGGACAGGAGGTGTAGGGACAGGAGGTGTAAGGACAGGAGGTGTAAGGACAGGAGGTGTAAGGACAGGAGGTGTAGGGACAGGAGGTGTAAGGACAGGAGGTGTAGGGACAGGATGGTGTAAGGACAGGAGGTGTAAGGACAGGAGGTGTAGGGACAGGAGGTGTAAGGACAGGAGGTGTAAGGACAGGAGGTGTAGGGACAGGAGGTGTAAGGACAGGAGGTGTAGGGACAGGAGGTGTAAGGACAGGAGGTGTAAGGACAGGAGGTGTAAGGACAGGAGGTGTAGGGACAGGATGTGTAAGGACAGGAGGTGTAAGGACAGGTGGTGTAGGGACAGGAGGTGTAAGGACAGGAGGTGTAAGGACAGGAGGTGTAAGGACAGGAGGTGTAAGGACAGGTGGTTTAGGGACAGGTGGTTTAGGGACAGGAGTTGTAGGGACAGGAGTTGTAGGGACAGGAGGTGTAAGGACAGGTGGTTTAGGGACAGGTGGTTTAGGGACAGGAGTTGTAGGGACAGGAGTTGTAGGGACAGGAGGTGTAAGGACAGGTGGTTTAGGGACAGGTGGTTTAGGGACAGGAGTTGTAGGGACAGGTGGTGTAGGGACAGGAGGTGTAAGGACAGGAGGTGTAGGGACAGGATGTGTAAGGACAGGAGGTGTAAGGACAGGTGGTGTAGGGACAGGAGGTGTAAGGACAGGAGGTGTAGGGACAGGAGGTGTAAGGACAGGAGGTGTAGGGACAGGAGGTGTAGGGACAGGAGGTGTAAGGACAGGAGGTGTAGGGACAGGGTGTAGGGACAGGTGGTTTAGGGACAGGAGTTGTAGGGACAGGAGGTGTAAGGACAGGAGGTGTAAGGACAGGAGGTGTAGGGACAGGAGGTGTAAGGACAGGAGGTGTAGGGACAGGATGTGTAGGGACAGGAGGTGTAAGGACAGGTGTAGGGACAGGAGGTGTAAGGACAGGTGGTGTAGGGACAGGAGGTGTAAGGACAGGAGGTGTAAGGACAGGAGGTGTAAGGACAGGAGGTGTAGGGACAGGATGTGTAAGGACAGGAGGTGTAAGGACAGGAGGTGTAGGGACAGGATGTGTAAGGACAGGAGGTGTAAGGACAGGAGGTGTAGGGACAGGAGGTGTAAGGACAGGAGGTGTAAGGACAGGAGGTGTAAGGACAGGAGGTGTAGGGACAGGATGTGTAAGGACAGGAGGTGTAAGGACAGGTGGTGTAGGGACAGGAGGTGTAAGGACAGGAGGTGTAAGGACAGGAGGTGTAAGGACAGGAGGTGTAAGGACAGGTGGTTTAGGGACAGGTGGTTTAGGGACAGGAGTTGTAGGGACAGGAGTTGTAGGGACAGGAGGTGTAAGGACAGGTGGTTTAGGGACAGGTGGTTTAGGGACAGGAGTTGTAGGGACAGGTGGTGTAGGGACAGGAGGTGTAAGGACAGGAGGTGTAGGGACAGGATGTGTAAGGACAGGAGGTGTAAGGACAGGTGGTGTAGGGACAGGAGGTGTAAGGACAGGAGGTGTAGGGACAGGAGGTGTAAGGACAGGAGGTGTAGGGACAGGATGTGTAAGGACAGGAGGTGTAAGGACAGGAGGTGTAGGGACAGGTGGTGTAGGGACAGGAGGTGTAAGGACAGGAGGTGTAGGGACAGGATGTGTAAGGACAGGTGGTGTAGGGACAGGATGTGTAAGGACAGGAGGTGTAAGGACAGGAGGTGTAGGGACAGGTGGTGTAGGGACAGGAGTTGTAGGGACAGGAGGTGTAAGGACAGGTGGTTTAGGGACAGGTGGTTTAGGGACAGGAGTTGTAGGGACAGGTGGTGTAGGGACAGGAGGTGTAAGGACAGGATGTGTAGGGACAGGAGGTGTAAGGACAGGAGGTGTAGGGACAGGTGGTGTAGGGACAGGAGTTGTAGGGACAGGAGGTGTAAGGACAGGTGGTTTAGGGACAGGTGGTTTAGGGACAGGAGTTGTAGGGACAGGTGGTGTAGGGACAGGAGGTGTAAGGACAGGAGGTGTAGGGACAGGATGTGTAAGGACAGGAGGTGTAAGGACAGGTGGTGTAGGGACAGGAGGTGTAAGGACAGGAGGTGTAAGGACAGGAGGTGTAAGGACAGGAGGTGTAGGGACAGGATGTGTAAGGACAGGAGGTGTAAGGACAGGTGGTGTAGGGACAGGAGGTGTAAGGACAGGAGGTGTAAGGACAGGAGGTGTAAGGACAGGAGGTGTAAGGACAGGAGGTGTAAGGACAGGAGGTGTAGGGACAGGATGTGTAAGGACAGGAGGTGTAAGGACAGGTGGTGTAGGGACAGGAGGTGTAAGGACAGGAGGTGTAAGGACAGGAGGTGTAAGGACAGGAGGTGTAAGGACAGGTGGTTTAGGGACAGGTGGTTTAGGGACAGGAGTTGTAGGGACAGGAGTTGTAGGGACAGGAGGTGTAAGGACAGGTGGTTTAGGGACAGGTGGTTTAGGGACAGGAGTTGTAGGGACAGGTGGTGTAGGGACAGGAGGTGTAAGGACAGGAGGTGTAGGGACAGGATGTGTAAGGACAGGAGGTGTAAGGACAGGTGGTGTAGGGACAGGAGGTGTAAGGACAGGAGGTGTAGGGACAGGAGGTGTAAGGACAGGAGGTGTAGGGACAGGATGTGTAAGGACAGGAGGTGTAAGGACAGGAGGTGTAGGGACAGGAGGTGTAAGGACAGGAGGTGTAAGGACAGGAGGTGTAGGACAGGAGGTGTAAGGACAGGAGGTGTAAGGACAGGAGGTGTAAGGACAGGAGGTGTAGGGACAGGAGGTGTAAGGACAGGAGGTGTAAGGACAGGAGGTGTAGGGACAGGAGGTGTAAGGACAGGAGGTGTAAGGACAGGAGGTGTAAGGACAGGAGGTGTAAGGACAGGTGGTTTAGGGACAGGTGGTTTAGGGACAGGAGTTGTAGGGACAGGAGTTGTAGGGACAGGAGGTGTAAGGACAGGTGGTTTAGGGACAGGTGGTTTAGGGACAGGAGTTGTAGGGACAGGTGGTGTAGGGACAGGAGGTGTAAGGACAGGAGGTGTAGGGACAGGATGTGTAAGGACAGGAGGTGTAAGGACAGGTGGTGTAGGGACAGGAGGTGTAAGGACAGGAGGTGTAGGGACAGGAGGTGTAAGGACAGGAGGTGTAGGGACAGGATGTGTAAGGACAGGAGGTGTAAGGACAGGAGGTGTAGGGACAGGTGGTGTAGGGACAGGAGGTGTAAGGACAGGAGGTGTAGGGACAGGATGTGTAAGGACAGGTGGTGTAGGGACAGGATGTGTAAGGACAGGAGGTGTAAGGACAGGAGGTGTAGGGACAGGTGGTGTAGGGACAGGAGTTGTAGGGACAGGAGGTGTAAGGACAGGTGGTTTAGGGACAGGTGGTTTAGGGACAGGAGTTGTAGGGACAGGTGGTGTAGGGACAGGAGGTGTAAGGACAGGATGTGTAGGGACAGGAGGTGTAAGGACAGGAGGTGTAGGGACAGGTGGTGTAGGGACAGGAGTTGTAGGGACAGGAGGTGTAAGGACAGGTGGTTTAGGGACAGGTGGTTTAGGGACAGGAGTTGTAGGGACAGGTGGTGTAGGGACAGGAGGTGTAAGGACAGGAGGTGTAGGGACAGGATGTGTAAGGACAGGAGGTGTAAGGACAGGTGGTGTAGGGACAGGAGGTGTAAGGACAGGAGGTGTAGGGACAGGAGGTGTAAGGACAGGAGGTGTAGGGACAGGAGGTGTAAGGACAGGAGGTGTAAGGACAGGAGGTGTAAGGACAGGAGGTGTAGGGACAGGAGGTGTAAGGACAGGAGGTGTAAGGACAGGAGGTGTAGGGACAGGAGGTGTAAGGACAGGAGGTGTAAGGACAGGAGGTGTAAGGACAGGAGGTGTAAGGACAGGAGGTGTAAGGACAGGAGGTGTAAGGACAGGTGGTTTAGGGACAGGTGGTTTAGGGACAGGAGTTGTAGGGACAGGAGTTGTAGGGACAGGAGGTGTAAGGACAGGTGGTTTAGGGACAGGTGGTTTAGGGACAGGAGTTGTAGGGACAGGTGGTGTAGGGACAGGTGGTGTAGGGACAGGGTGTAGGGACAGGAGGTGTAGGGACAGGAGGTGTAAGGACAGGTGGTTTAGGGACAGGTGGTTTAGGGACAGGAGTTGTAGGGACAGGTGGTGTAGGGACAGGAGGTGTAAGGACAGGAGGTGTAGGGACAGGATGTGTAAGGACAGGAGGTGTAAGGACAGGTGGTGTAGGGACAGGAGGTGTAAGGACAGGAGGTGTAGGGACAGGAGGTGTAAGGACAGGAGGTGTAAGGACAGGAGGTGTAGGGACAGGTGGTGTAGGGACAGGAGGTGTAAGGACAGGAGGTGTAGGGACAGGATGTGTAAGGACAGGTGGTGTAGGGACAGGATGTGTAAGGACAGGAGGTGTAAGGACAGGAGGTGTAGGGACAGGTGGTGTAGGGACAGGAGTTGTAGGGACAGGAGGTGTAAGGACAGGTGGTTTAGGGACAGGTGGTTTAGGGACAGGAGTTGTAGGGCAGGTGGTGTAGGGACAGGAGGTGTAA
>JBBPBX010112640.1:0-10563 GCA_038048925.1 Garcialebias charrua
TATATATATATATATATATATTATTTATTTATTTTTCTCTTACCCCCCTGGTTGCCTGGCGGACATTCTGGGGGTGGGCCGTCGGGGGTTGTCCTGGGATGTGGGGGGGTTCGGGGCCTGGGGGTTCGCCGTGGGCGGGGCTGGCAGTGCGCTCCCCCTGGGGCTGCTTGGACTCGGGTGTCCTGTCCTGTCGGCAGGGCGCGGGTTGGGCCGAATCTTGGATGTCTGCTACTCTCCACCCCAGAATGAATGGGCCTACCTCCTGGGTTTGGATGTGGGCTGCCCCACGTAGGGGGCAGGTACATGTCTTGGACCTAGGGGGTATAGAGTGTGCATCGGGATTATGAATGGAACGTGTCGTTATTGTATGTCTTTCTGTGAGTGAGGGTGAGGATGAGGGTGGGTCTGAGTGAGTGTGTCTGTGTATGAATGTTTAAGTGTCAGGCTGGGACTTGGACTGCCCCCTCTCTGATACTTCTGAGGCTACTAGTGTCGCGCTCCTGCCACGTGGCCCCCTGGTGGGTGTTCCTTTGCCTGCGGGCGTGCTTGGGGCCCTCACTATCTGGGGTTGGGCGCTTGGGCGTTTGTCGGCTCGGCCTGGTGGCTGCCTGGTGGGGCTCGTGCCCTCTGGTCCTTTCGGGTCTGGGCCTGAGGGATGGGCGTCCGTCAGTGCAGCGGGCTCCGGCGGAGGCCTATGAATTTGTCGCGTTTGACCGCGGGGGGTCATTGTATGTGGTCGCTGGTGGGATTCGTCCGGTTCTTCCCCTTGGTCGGATCTGGGGAGTGGGCGAGTGGCTCGTCCTGTTCGGGTGGCCCTGGGGACTCTGGGCTCGGGGTCCTTCCTGGAGTCTTGGGCTTTGATCGCCCCTTCGTCTGCCTCGGGCTTTGGGGGGACGGATCTCTGATGCTTCACAGTCGCTACTAAATGTTCTATTGGAGGAACCTTATTCACTTATGCATGCTCACAACCACACACAAATGGATGCAGGGATGTATATGTAGATATATGCAGATATGTAGATGGGTATATGAATGAATATAAATGTATATGTATGTATACTGTATATATATTTGTAGGTATGGGTATGTATATTTATAGAAATCTACTGCAAGGTCATGAAGATTATTAGTCTTTATGCATGTATGTTTCGTTGCTGTGTTCTGTCATGTGCTTTGCAGGATTGCGGACGGAGGTTAGGTGTGTTTGCCTTGTGCACTTTTTGTGGATAATTGTTGTTTTGTTATCTTACTTTCTCTTTTCTTTCTTTCATTCTCTATTAAAAAAAATACATATTGGAGTGAGAGGATGGCTATAAGGTGAGAAGGGAGGCCATCTATAAATGGAAAAAAATACATATTGGAGTGAGAGGATGGCTATAACCCCGGCTTTACACTGCACGCGGCTCCGCCCCGCTCCGGTCCGCAGGTCGCAGCTGAGCGAGTCCAAAGCCCACTGCCTCCGCTCCGCTCAGGTCCACCTGGATGCGCCGCTCCGAGACACGTGCGAGATCGCGCGATAAATCAAGTGAAGTCAGAACAAAACAATTCATTCGGTGGAAGAAGGAGAACAACTGTAGAGAGACTGCTGCCTTGATCTTCTCTCGTAAATAAGCTACATGGTTTGAGCAACAGGAAGTGATGTTTACATTTCAGAATAAAATACGTTTTTATTTATTTATTTCTTGTATTGCGTTTGTAGGCGTAGTCATAGTCATAAATATAATAGTTTAGTCATAGAATAGTCATAAATGATAGTTTGACAGCATTTTTGTACAAATAAATCCGTATAGAGCTAGGATTAGTCCGCCCGTGGTGATTTTATTTTGTAAATACGGAAGTTGTGCTCGTTCCTTTTCCTGTTGGTGCGACGTAATCTTCAAAAGTTGACTCCGGCACAGCTCCGTCATCCGGCAGAAATAGAAAATTTCTAATTTTGACGGACTGCCGTCCGCTCTCCGCAGCTCGCCGCCGCCGTGTGGAGCCAGTGTAAATTCTGTCATTGATTATAATGGGTGCGTATTTGCTGCGGAGGTCGGACCGGAGCGGGGCGGAGCCGCAACGCATGTGGTGTAATTCCGGGGTGAGGTGAGAAGGGATGCCATCTATAAATGGGAAAAAAACTGCGCTGCTTCTGGCTCTCTGCTCAGCTAAACATGTGGGTGACCTCCACGCTCTGTCTGTACACCCAACGTGTACAAGGTTTGCCCCTGATCGGTCAAAGGTCACTCTGCATCCTAACCCCGCATACCTGCCAAAGGGGCCAACTCTTAACCCCAGGAGTTTGGACTTTGAGCTCTCGGAGTTTCCTCCACACCCTGTCCTCACTGAGGAGCAGAGGAAGTTGAGATCACTCTGCCCTATCAGGGCCTTGAGTGTTTACATCCACAAAACTGTCAGTTGGAGGAAAACAAACCAACTGTTTGTATGTTTTGCCAATCCTGCTGCGGGCAGAGCCCTTTCAAAGCAGCGCCTCTCACACTCGGTGACTGAGGCCATTAAAAGGGCGTACAGCAGCAAAGGTCAACAGGTGCCCTCTGGGGTACACGCCCATTCCACTCGGGGCCTAGCTGCCTCATGGTCTCTTTTTAAGGGCGTGCCAGTGGCGGACATTTGTGCTGTAGCTAACTGGAGCTGCACAAACACATTTGCAAAGCATTATTCTTTGGATGTTACTACCTGTGACGTCACTCAGGCTGTTCTCTCTAGCCCACAGTAGAGATCAGCTAAAACGCCTAAAGTATGAAGGCAGAAGTTCTCACAAGCATGCATTTTTACTGAGCATCTCAAGGGCGTGAATGGATTGCATTCCCATAGTTAATATGTTGCACTGAGTGGACTGACTGAAAAGGGAACTGAAAGTTATGCACTATAACTCATGTTCCGAGGTGCAACATATGTTTGCCTTTTCAATGCCAAAGCTCGGTGAAGTGCTTTTTGGAGGACGAAGGATGGGCGCACGCGTCTTTATACCAAGAGGGCGGGGCCTCTGTGGTGACGCTGATGCCCATCTGCCATAAAGGCATGAATGTATTACTTCAGGTAAATCGCGCTGGGGCGCAATTCCCATAGTCAATATGTTGCACCTCGTTCCCTTCCTTCAGTTATGGTGCATAACTTTCAGTTTTCTTGTCTAGCCTCTTTTGAGTAATTTCAGACATCTTCAATATGCCATGGCATTTGCTTAGAATGACACCAATGTATCTCTGATACATCTGAGGCTACTTGGTGTCGCGCTCCTACCACGTGGTCCCCTGGGTGGGTGTCCCTTTGCCTGCGGGCGTGCTTGGGGCCCTTGCTGTCGGGATTGGACGCTTGGGCGTGTGTTGGCGCTGCCTGGTGGCTGCCTGGTGGGGCTCGGGTCCTCTGGTCCTGTCGGGTCTGGGCCTGAGGGGTGGGCGTCCCCGGTGCCCGGGCCTCGGTGACCGGGCCTGGGGCTACGTCGGTGCAGCGGGCTCCGACGGGGGCCTGTGAGTTTGTCGCTGTTGGTCCCGGGGGGTCATTGTGTGTAGTCGCTGGTGGGGCTCTTCCTGTTCTCCCCTTTGGTCGGATCTGGGGAGTTGGTGAGTGGCTCGTCCTGTTCGGGTGGCCCTGGGGACTCTGGGCTCGGGGTCCTTCTTGGGGTCTTGGGCTCTGATCCCCCCTTTGTCTGCCTCGGGCCTTGGGGGGGCGGATCTCTGATGCTTCGCGGTCACTATTGAATGTTCTATTCGAGGAACCTTATTCACTTATGCATGCTCACAACCACACACAAATGGGTGCAGGGATGTATATGTAGATATCATATGCAGATATGTAGATGGGTATGTGACTGAATATGAATGTATATGTATGTATACTGTATATTCATTTGTAAGTATGGGTATGTATATTTATGGAATTCTACTGCAAAGTCATGAATGTTATTATTCTTTATGCATGTGTTGCTGTGTTCTGTCATGTACTTTGCAGGATTGCAGACGGAGGTTGGGTGTGTTTGCCTTGTGCTTTTTTTGTGGATAATTGTTGTGTTTTGTTGTCTTATTTTCTGTCTTACTTTCTGTCTTTCCTTTCTCTCTAGAAAAAATCATATTGGTGTGAGAGGATGGCTGTAAGGTGAGAAGGGAGGCTATCTATAAAAGAAAAAAAAAAGAATGACGCCAATGAAAAATGTTTCTACTGAGAATCCATCAATTTGAACTAAGATAAAAATGTTAAAATTTGATACTGAGTTTTGGAGGAGGCAAACAGGTGATGGCTAACCAACCAGGCATTGTGCTGGTTGACAGAAGTGAGTAACATAGTAGTTGTACCTACACTAATAAATCGGAATCAGTGAAACACTCAGGTCTGTGATTCCTTGTCTGATAAATTGAGTACAAAAAATATTTAAAAATATCTCCAGACTCAACACTTAAAACACTCTGTAAAACCTTCAATCTCAAAAGCTTCCCATTAAAAAACCATGATTAAAGATGAGACCACCATTTTGGAAGCACAAGATGAGAGTTACTTATACGTAAATTAGTGTTAAGTATGTTTCTATTACTTGTAGGATGAGTACTGTGAAGTCTTGAGCTACCCATTCTTTATTAAAAGAAGTGGCGTTTTTGAGAGTGAGAAAGAGCCTGAGGAATGGAGTAAAAGAAAAATACATTCAAGAGGTTAAGAAGAGAGTCCATGCAGGATGGAATTGAAAGAGAAACGTTTCAGGAGTGATTTTTGACAAAAGGATGGCAGCAAAGGTCCAAAGAAATGTCTAACAGTGAGATCAGCTTTGTTGTACGGTCTGGAGACAGTGGCACTGACAAAAAGACAGGAGAAAGAACTACAAGTGGCAGAAATTAAGATTTTGAGATTCTCCTTAGGAGTGACAAAATAGATAAAATTAGGAATGAGATCATCAGAGGTACAACACAATTTGATTAAATTCAATTCAGTTTATTTATACTATATCATCAAGTCACAATATAAATTATCTCAGGGCTGAACAAAAAAATTCACACACTTTATAAATGCCAGTTATTAATAAAGATATCTATCCATGGAAGGAAGGAGAACAGGTTGGACAACTGGGAGATAAAGTTAGAGGCCAAATGGGATGTTTTTGGACATGTCCAAAGGAGGGACTGTGGGTATACTGGTAAAAGGATGTTAGAAATGCAGGTGCAAGGAAAAATACAAAGAGGAGATCTGAAAGTTATGCACCATAACTCATGTTCCCTGAAGGAAGGGAACAAGGTGCAACATATGCTATGGGAATTGCGCCCCCGCGCGATTACCTGAAGGAATACATTCACGCCTTTACGGCAGGGCGTCAGCGTCGCGCCAGAGGCCCCGCCCTCTGGGTACTTAAGCCGCTGACGCCCACCCATCATTCTCCAAAATGCACTTCACCGAGCTTTCAGCATTGAAAAGGGCCAGATATGTTGCACCTCGTTTCCTTCCTTCAGGGAACATGAGTTATGGTGCATAACTTTCAGTTCCCTTTCAGTCATGTCTCGCGGTGCAACATATGCTATGTGTAATGGACCTACCCAGGGTCAAACTAAGGGTTTTGAACTGTCCAGTGATGACCTTTACTGACCTCTCAGTAAAGCAAGACATTTACTACAAAATCATTCATTTAGCTGTAATCTGATAAATATAGTCACCAAAAGAGACTATTTCTATCTTTGATTTTAGGCTGATGTGATCAAAAGAATAACTTTTGTCATTTTCATGATGTGTGCTTTTAAGCTGTGTTATTCTGTAAGAGTTTAAACTGTGTTCACTGCTGTGTTAAAGGTGAAGTCTCGGGTCACAGAGACCGGACGGTTTTGTTTAGAAAGTCAGAAGACAATAATCCGTTGTTTTTCATGAAAGGGCTCCAGCTTGCTGTGTCTTTTCCTAAACAAATCTCTCTCTGCTACTGGCTGTAACCTTGGGTCTGATAAGGCAAGTGAACTCCTCTCTAAGTCTCTTTTAAGTTCTAACTGTGCGGAAACGCTTCAGAGTTTCTGGGAGCTTCAAAAGATGATGTGAACTTCCCAAAGAGCTGAATGACCACCAGTCACGCGCTAAGGACTCGTCATCCAGCTGGGACTGATAACATGTTGTTATGGGTCCACTTCGAACGAGCGTAAGCTCAAAAACTTTGTTTATTCCTTCCTGGAATAAGTTTATCTTGAAGTCAGAGGCCTGAAGCTGACATATTCTCTGATGACCAAGCGAAAACCAGGAGACGTTGAAACGTAAACCAGAACCCTGCTCGAAGGTATTGTACTGGTTCCCACAAGGACCCGTGCATCTGAAAAGCTACAAGGTCTTCCCTCTTACCGGGCTGTCGTCAAAAGGTAAAGAGCTGTTTACAAAACGTACCTGGATTTTAGCAG
This sequence comes from Garcialebias charrua, assembly GCA_038048925.1. Lineage (NCBI taxonomy): Eukaryota > Metazoa > Chordata > Actinopteri > Cyprinodontiformes > Rivulidae > Garcialebias > Garcialebias charrua. The sequence goes on from JBBPBX010112640.1 coordinate 6,351, forward strand.
AAGTCGGATGAGAAGTGTCACTCTGGTATCATGCTCACGATAATTTCTTCTTAAATCTTTCCTCCTATTCTTTCCCTCTCAATCTAAGCTGGAAACTATTTTAAGCTGAAGAGCCCACAGACTAAATATGTTAACATCCAATATTGAAGTCTGTTGTGTTGAATTTAAGTGTGCTGACGTTTTAAATTGAAAGAAAGTGAAATCATGTCAATCAAGTGTAATGGTGTTAATTTAGTTGATTCATTTTAAATAAATGATAGTGTCTCTTTGACATATCAAGCTAAGTTAACGTGTCCATTGTCACTTAATGGCTCTGTTTATTTATCCATCATAAAGATCACAGAAATATTGGGTAAACTGAAAAAGAACAGAATCCGTGAATTTACTATTCAATCTGAATAAGTAAATTAATTAAGGTAAAGAGGTCAGTATTAATATTGACCTCCTCATAATCCTTTACATCTGGTGGCCTCGTACGTGGTTCTGAAAGTTTATTGATATCTGTGGTCTCTCATGAACTGTAACGTCATGTTTGCATAAGAGGATCCAAGTTTTAAACTCTGAGGATAATGATTTTGGCTGGAAGTGTTCAAAGCAGGCAGATTCTGCATGTTTTTATCATTTGAAGCTGTGAGATTATTATCGTTTCAACTCTGTTAGACGCTGTTGGAAGCATTCAGGTGAAGTTTTGTCAGCCGTGGTCTGTGGGGGTTCTGGTCCTGTTCGGTCCAGTTCACGCAGACTCCTGTACAAAGCTTTGTTTGACCGCCGAGTCAAAAGCCTGAAAGCTTAATTTAACATCTACAAGATTGCTGTTGTGGTATTTTACATGTTAGAGCAGGTCATAGAAGCATATTACTGTTAGAACGTTGTCGGATAGTGGTTCTGTTCAGACCCGATTTCTGCTCCATGAAAAAGTGGACCGGAACCGACCTTGACGCGCTCCGAGAGAGTCCGTGTTTGTTCAACAGCTGCAGTGCTGGGTTACTGAGCGTAGCTTAGTTGTGCCTGTTTTAAATGTGATTGCCACTTTTCAGAATTTTGGGAAGTTATTTGTAGCGTTTGAGTTGTTTTAAGAGTCCATAAAGTTGTGGTCTGCTGTGCTAAGGTAACGTTACAGAGCTACGTGTCCTAGTACACGTTTGTTTATGAGCTGTGATTGGATGAAACGAGAGCTGTGAGCTGTCAATCACTCGTAGCGAGCGCTGATTCGCTGTAGTGGGAACGCACGCCGTTGCGACCAACCCACTTTGTCGTCATTTCCGGTACTTCATTGGTCGAAGGTAAGAAAACTACATTCACCATGAATGCATGAGTGATGCACTGCAAACGCTGTGATTGATTTGTTGACGTCACGTATCTTGTAGCGAGCTCCGCCTCGCTCACGTACGAAGCTGGTGACGCGCTACGCACGCTGCGTTGGCCCGCCCATTCTTGTCGTCATTTCCTGATGCACTTTGAGTGACAAGCAGACGCAGTTCACACACACACGGTGAAAAGTGGTTTCACTAGAAGCTTAAAAACTCAGCTGAAGCCATCTAAACTGTCTAACAACATAGATTTGTCTCTGACAAGAACGTGGTTCGAGCGTTTATCACTGACACACTAGAAACTAATTCTGAAAAGGTTGTTTTTAGTTTAAATACTGAATGAAATAAATCAGTCTCCTCGTGATAAGTTTTAAGACTTGAAGCTGCCCCCTGTTGGTTAAAAGACGTTGACAGATGAGTTTTCTCAAAGACATCATAAAAAAGTCAGCATTTTTATGGTGAAATTACCAGCTTTAAAAAAAAATTGTTCTGTACACAAACACAAATTCCTGTTTATTTTAAATAAATTTTTAGAATAACAGAGGTACAGACGAACAATTTATGCTCATTTTAAATACTGAAGAGATTTAAAATAACACTCAAAACAGCAATTTTTATTTGATTTTCAAATTGAATAAAAAAAAAATAGAATGATGGAGAACAGAGAATTTCCACATTAAGCTCTTCACATCTCTGAATTTTAAACAGAGTGGTGTGCACAACTGTACACTTTTAGTTAAAAATGGCATTTTTAACGTTTTTCTGTGTACAATTAATGACTCCAGTTTATTTTAAATAAGGAAATATTTAAAATAACAAACTACAAGCATCTCTCATTAATTTGGAGAAAATTTCAAAACGAAGATGGAAGATAACAATTATGATGAAGCTTTACAGCTGCTCACAGCAAAGCTTGACTTGTTAAGGCATAATAACATTCACAGAAGAGAAACTTTTCAACAAGAAAAACTTAAGTTAAAACGTGAGATCAAACAAAATCAAAACAAAAAGATGGGAGATAACGATTGTGATGAAGCTTTACAGCTGCTCACAGAAATACTTGAATTGTTAAGGCAAGATAACATTCGCAGAAGAGAAAATTTTCAACAAGAACAACTTGAGTTAAAAAGTGAGATTGAGCAATTAAAAATAAAACGGCGTGCTATAAATGGTTTTGATGTTCGTCAACTCCCTGACCCGATCTGGTTAAAAACAAAACCAGAGCGTGAACTACATTACCAAGAAAAGGTCAAATCCCACTCGCTGGAGCTGGAAGGGACAAGTTCATCAACTCCCTCTCCTAAAAAAGGCGAGAAAAAACATGTTTTTCAAACTAATAAACCACGACATGTAGGTGTCCGCTGGAACTATGACCCGAAGTGGTTAAGAGACCCAATATGGTTGAGAAGGACGAGCACACGCCCTGTCCCTGCACCTCGGACGAAGCTGCCCGAGATAAGCAAAACACCACAAACGGTGGATGTCCGCTCTTTAAGTGACCCTCCGCGGTCTACACCGAGCAAAGGCCCTGCCCCTGCACTGCGGACTGGACAGTCCGGGAGTAGCAAAAGGTCACAGAAGTTCCAGGAAAAAGGCACCATACCTCTAAGCTCTGATGAGATAGTGGACATAAGTTGGTTGTTTGAAAACTTGTATGATACAGAGGATGACCAAACTGGTACAATGTGTGACCTTGTCTTTGATAACTCAGAGCACATGGATAACTCAGCGCACACTACTACCAACATTGCCATGGATGTTGACAGCAAACCAATTGCTGACACACAACAGCATCCTGAAGGTCATGATGCTGACAGCCAACAAGATGCTGACAGTGAACATGAGTACACAGACAGAGTCACACGTGAACAGAAACGTGGACCAAGACCTGTGAGGTTTCTGTGTAACTTTTTACAAAGGGGGGTGGCTAAGAAAGCTTACCTGCCTATCACACTGGAAGGTGTCCTTGAGCGTGAAGCCCTCCTGGATGGCAGTTCTGATATAACTATTATGTCGGCCAAGCTGTTCGAGGAGCTGAGGACCGCCGCTAACGGTGTTGACAGGCAAATACCCTTTGAGAAATGTGCTATTGAGCTACAGGGTCTCGCAGAGACGAGAACAACCCTAACGGCTATAGCTATGGTTCACATGCAGATTGGCGAAATGACACTACGCCACCCGGTGTACGTGTCTAAACTTGACTCATTCCCATTTTTGGTTGGCCAAGATTTTATAAACCGCTTTGAAGCGATTATAGACTATGGCCAACAGAGAATGTGGAGCACAGTGAGAAAACCCCTGCCAATAAAAGTGTCTCCTAGTTGTGATACAGACTGCCTAACCGCAGGTACCGCAGAGGACACAAGGGACTGCTCATCCGAGGACGAGAGCCCGGTAAGTGAACCTTCAACTACAGGTGAGACAGAAGAGACCCAAAAGTTGGACCAAACTCTGGCCCAACAAGAGAACCTCCTCTGTGAGCTGACACATTCAGCACTCACTGAACACTGCCTACCACAGGTAGTGAAAGGTGTTGAGATCCAAGGATCCCACACCGAAGACGCTGTACTGTCCTCTGGGACAGGTAATTCGGCAATCAACCAAGCTTTCGATGAAACCTTGGTTCAAGGGCATCTGAGTCCAGAAAATGACAGTCAACCAAACGCTGACAGTCACTTGGACATCATTGTTGCAGATTACGAGGACCCCTCATCAGACATGAAGGGGGCAAACTCACATTACCTACCACAGGTAGAGAAAGGTGTGGAGATCCAAGGACCCCACACCGAGGTTGCTGTACTGTCCCCTGGGACAGGTAAATCGGCTATCAGCCAAGCTTTCGATGAAACCTTGGTTCAGGGACATTTGTGTCTAGAACTAATCAGAAATGACATAGTTTTTAC
>JBBPBX010112641.1:0-10563 GCA_038048925.1 Garcialebias charrua
ATGTAACTCAAAAATGTGTGTCCATGATGTAAGAGGGAATTTACTCAAAAAGAAATACTGTCAATACCTGGGATTAAGCAGTTTGATGTTGGCCCTGTCACAAATGTTGCTTACTTTTAATTTAGGAACACAAAGAAAAACACTGTGCTGATTAATTGTTTTACTTTTAGATTTTTGAGGATCTTCATGATTTTACAATGAACATATTTAAGATGGAAAATATTTATGTAAAAAAAGCTGATCATAAAAGAATAAAATAAAGCATCTTCTGAGGACAAAGGAGAAACTAAATTTCCCAGAACACATTGCGCGTTGTAAACAATAGGATAATAACCTACCTGTTCAGGTTCACGGTCATTTCCAAGCCGACCACGCAAACTACGTGTATAGGTTGGTCGTAATCTATTCTGAGAGTCCTCTGATGAGCCATGGCCGCAGATCCGTGAAGACTACACTCTTCTCAAAGAGCAGCTTATTCAAAGATTTGGAGTAAAAGACCCCTCCACCACTGTTCGCAGGAAGCTGGGAGAGCTGCGTCAATGCAAAGAATCACCTGCAGAGTTTGCAGAAGAAGTGCGACGCCTGGTGAGTTTGGCATATCCAGGAACAGATTTATTACTCCAGGATCAGCTGGCAACTGATGTCTTCCTGAAAGGCCTGAGGAACCAAAAAGTAGCTTATGAAGTAATGAATCGTGACCCTCCATCATTGGCTGAGGCACAAAAGCTCGCTGAAGCACATGAACACAATTTTAAAGCAACTCTGGGTCGTGAGGCTGAGATGAGAGCAGGGAGGGCCCGGCGTATTTCCTGGGCTGATGAGGATGATAATGTTCCTGACGACTTTTGCCCCACCTCCAGACGCCTCCAGAGCCCAAAGTATGTAACAGAGGATCAGTTTAAAATGGTTATGGACAAAGTGGAGCAGGTAAATGTAAAGTTAGAACGCCTTCATACCGTGTCAGCTGATTGTGGAACTGCTACATCAGTCTATGCCAACAGAAAACAAGAGCAAGAAAATAACAAGATGACAGTCTTTGCTGGTCGCCAAGTATTTGTGGGTAAAGAGCCAATCCCAGCTTGTGTCATTGGAGGAAGTGAGGGGGACTACTCAGTGGCTCGTGCGCTCCTGGAGGACAATGTCACATTACCACCAGAGAGTGAATGCATTGTTTGGGGAAAAGTTGATAAACCCAAACCTGGGCTTCCAGCTGTCCTGGAACCACTTAACATAACAGAAGCTGTCTCATCAGGAAGTGTTGCCATCTACATGGACCCCAGGGATTTGGAAGATGACCAACAACCAACTATGGCTGTGGACGAGAACAGTCACACAGATGGACCAAAGATTGGAAGAGTGGAGAAAAATGCTCTAGATCTACCAGAACACCTTCAAGCTCTCCATACAACATCCAGTGAAGCTCTCAGTGAAGATCAGCAGATCTCCAAAACCAGAACCACTCCGTACCATCCTGCTTCAAACGGTGCACAGAACTCCAGCACTGGATTCTCACCAAATATTTTGATGCTGGGGAGAGAAGTTCATCAGCCACAGGATCTCTGGCTTGGTCTTGCAGAACGAACGTGGAGTGAAAAGGACCCCCTGGAGTATGCTTATGACCTTGAAAAGACCCTTGGCAAAGTTCATGACATGGCACAGCAACATCTACGTGGAGCTCATCTCAGACAGAAGAGGACCCATGACCTGCGTGCCAAAGAATGCAGTTACAACATAGGGGATCTGGTCTATGTGAAGGACAACACAAAGAAGTTGGGCTTTAGTCCCAAGCTACAACCACCCTGGAAGGGCCCATGTATTATCAAAGCCCAGCTTGGAGCTGTACTATATGAGATCTTAACACAACGTGACAGAAAGGTCATGCACTATGATCAGTTGAAGCCTTACACAAGTGATGCCATACCAACATGGATCAGACGACAAAGACATACGGTCCTTCCTCAGTGCCAAGATGTAGTTCCATTACTCAAACACATGACCACTTCCCCTACACCAGCACCAGATGAGCCTGGAAGTGACAGCGGAAGGAAAGCTCTGGTTGGGTCTCCGAAACTGCCAAGGAAAAAAGGCAAGCATCAGGTTGCAGCCCGCAGAAGAAGGTTGGCTGTGCAACATCACCAGCAGGATGAACTACATACTTCTGGACCTGACGAAGACAAACAAGGACCCCGTGTTCAAAAGACTCTTAAGGGTCGAGAAGTACGGCCCCCTGCCCGTTATCAAAAAGATTGGACTGAATAATTATCCTTCATTAAGAGATGAGTTATGTTAAAGTTCCAAGCAGGGTGTTGAAAGTAAAAAAAAATAAAAAATAAAAAAAATATTTGTTTGAGTAACCTTTAAGTTTGCACTATTAATGTTGCATATGTGTATTTGGCTGTAAAACTTAGCCATGCCATAGTAGTTTGATGTTCTTTGAAAGAGGGAGGTAGTGTAGTACTTGTATGTATTCGCAAAAGATTGGACTGAATAATTATCCTTCATTAAGAGATGAGTTATGAGTTATGACTAATGCCAAGTCAATGTTTACATTTAAAAAAATGATCAAAACAAATATGTTAAAAAAATACATGTGAAATAACGTAATGTGTATTGTATTAGTTAGAAAATTAGAAAGTGTTAGTCATTTTGTACTGTATTAGTATTAGTTAGAAAACTAAAAAGAATTAGTCATTTTGTACTGTTGGTTGAAGAATATTATTGTTTAACCTGATTGTTGGAAAAAGTTGGTTGAAGATTATTATTGTTTACATGGTTTGACTACTGTTGTTTAATCTGATTGTTGGAGATAAGGGGCAGATATAATAAGATTTATTCTTCTTTCTGCCACCTTTCATTTTTTTACATTTTGTACACTATCATTATGAGATTGCCTTGTATTGTTTCTTTTGTAAAAAAAATGAACAAATTTAATAAACAAACATAAACATGTTAAAGTTCCAAGCAGGGTGTTGAAAGTAAAAAACAAAAAAAACTGTTTGAGTAACCTTTAAGTTTGCACTATGAATGTTGCATATGTGTATTTGGCTGTAAAACTTAGTCATGCCATAGTAGTTTGATGTTCTTTGAAAGAGGGGGGTAGTGTAGTACTTGTATGTATTCGCTTATGCTTGCATTATTTCCCATACTGGTTAGACAGACCTGAGTTTAAGTGTTACTGTGCATTTACCTCGTTAACGGAACTCTGCATGCTGCGGTTGTGTGTTCCGGGGGACTGTTTTGTGTGTGACTCAGTTTTGATGCTCGATGACTCTGGTGTGGACGTATAAGTTCGTCTGCATCGGCGTTAGAGCACAAACATAACCATTCAGTTATACTTCTGTTAAGTTATCTTCATTAAAGGAAGATCAGCGTTATCCTCTCCTGGAGTGATTATTATTCTGCGCCTCTACAATCCGCCCGTTGGCTCCATAACAACTCCGTGGTTGCCATAACAATATATATATATATGATATTATATATATATATATATATGTATATATATTTATATATATGTATGTATGTATATATATATATATATATATATATATTATATATATATATATAATGTATGTATACATATATATATATACTAAAATAAGCTACTACTACTACCATTACTGTATTTGTACTACTATCCCTACTTTGGTTTTTTACTTATCGTATGTGGTGGGGGGACGGAACCCCCGTGTTGAACGAGAGACTACTGTACTTAATTCTAATGATCATCTTCCATCAAATTTGTTTCATGTGAGGATTTGCTTCAATACTTATGTTTTGTGTACTGACATAAAACAGCCATTTATCAGTTTTCACAATCTATAAAAATTATCAACGCAAAAGCAGTTACAATTAAGTAAAACAAAAACAATAAACACGTCAAAAAAAGATTTGGATAAATTAAAAGATGATTTAAAAAACAAAACTGGAAGAAGGTGTTGATGATGTTTCATTTCATTCAAGTTTATTTGAACAAGGATAGCACAATAAACAATGTTACATGTTAAAAACGAAGCAACCGTTGTCTTGTACACAGGTTTTCTAGCCACAGGCTAATTTGCAAACCCAGTCCTTGGTTATATGTAAACAGAGCATATGTAAATAGAGCATATGATGGGTTTATGAATATTTCAGGAGCTCTGCATGAAAAGAATTGTGTGCAAAAAAGTTATACAAAGACAAATATTGTTTACAAACCATGGATGACGAAAGGATTGAGAAATGCTTGTAAAAAATAAAAAATCTTATTCATGTTTCTTGAAATTGAGAACAAAAGAAGCAGAAGAGACATACAAGAAGCATAAAAATAAGTTGGTAAGGATTATAAGAAAGCATAAGAAGGAATTTTACAGTGATTTTTTAAACAAAAGCAATGGTGATATGAAAGCAACATAGCGAGTAATGAATTGTTCTGAAAAATCATAAAGTAAAAACAGATATTTCACAATATTTAGTGAAGGATGACAATGAAATCCATGATCAGAATGAAAGTGCAAATGGATATAATCTTTATTTTGTGAATGTTGGCTCAAGTCTTGCAGCTAAAATACCAAAAGTAGATAATAATGTGAGTCATACAGTTACAGGTTGTGCCAACAGTATTTTTCTTGATAGAACTGGCAAAGAAGAAATTATGAATATAGTAAAAAATCTTACAGACAAGAGATCAAAAGATCAATCAATCAATCACCTTTATTTTACCAGGTAGAGCCCGTTGAGACCAATATCTCTTTTACAAGGGTGACCTGGTCAAGTGGTCAGCAGCACACGTCACATGGTAACCGACAATAAGCATTTGCATTTATCAAAAAGAAAATAAGGTAAACTACAATCACAGTAAATAGATGTTGACAGTTCAAAACCAAAAGATTGGGCAGACATGGATATGATGTTTGTAAACGACATAATGAGTTATGGTGTTGAGCCGTTTACAAATGTAATAAATCATTTTCAACAGAAAATCCAGAAAATATAAAAGTAACTAAGGTCATTCCTCTTTTTAAGAATGGTGAGAAATGTGTGTTCAATAATTATAGACCAATATTCTTGTTACCACAGTTTTCAAACATTTTAGATTTTTTTTTTTTACAAGTTTAGATCAATTTATTGCTAAACAAAATGCAGTCAGTATGGGTTCAGAGCAAAAAAAACTCTACATCAATGTCTCTCAAAGTCCAAAGTTATTTACTTTATATGCGCATTACTAGATAATGTGTGCTATTTGCAGATGATACCACTTTTTTTTTGGGGGGGGGGGTAAAGATAAATAATTGATGTTGAAGTTGATGCAGACAGAATTTGTAAACTTTGTTTAAACTTAATAAATTATCATTAAACAGATAAAACTAACTATATGATATTCAGTAATAGAAAGAGAACTGTTGATGTTACATTTAGAGTCGAGGGTGTTGACATTTGTAGAGATAGCGAGGTGAAGTTTTTGGGTGTTATTATTGATGAAAAACTGACTTGGAATCATCAAATAAATTATGTAAAAAATATAAATGGCTAAATCTGTTACAGTAGTAATTGAGTTATTAAATGATAACACTCTGTATATGTTGTATAATACAATAATTGTTCCATACTTAATCTATTGTATTGATGCTTGGGGGAAAGCATGCAAAACAATTACAAATCCTTTTTTTTTTACAGAAAAGAGCTGTAAGAATTATTACTAGAAAGCATTTCAGTCACCCATCTAGTACATTATTTTGTCAACTGATGTTATTGAAGTTCCATGATTTGGTATATTATAGTATTAGTTATGTACAGTATAGGGTTCATAACAACACATTACCTTTAAATATCCACTTAAGCTTTGTTAAAAGAGAGAGTTGTTATAATCTTAAGGGGATAGAGATATTTGTGAAACCTAAATTTCGAACTAGTTTGAAGGAACGGTCTACTTCAATCCAAGGAGTTAAATAATGGAATAATCTGGAGAGTGATGTTAAAAATGTCAGATCAAAACATATGTTTAAGAGAATGATCAAAGTTGGTTTGTTAAAAATATATGAAATAGCTTAATGTGTATTTGTAAGAACTGTTGCTCAAGAAGGAGTTATTTATTTTGTATTTGTTATTTGAAGATTATTATTTCAGTGTTTTAGTGTTTAAATGGTTACTGTTGCACCGAGGGACTGAGAGAAACGCAATTTCAATCCTGTGTATGTCCTGTACATATTGCAGTTCTGACAATAAAGTTGACTTTGACTTTGACTTTGATTATTGCTTTTTTTTTATTTTTTTATTTGTTATTTGGTCAAAAGGGGCAGATATAAGATTTTTCTTTTTTCTTCTCCCTTTCATTTTATTTGTGATTGTATTTCTTATTGTATATAGAATTTTGTTTCATTTAAAAAAAATGAATAACTTTATAAAAATAATAAAAAATAAAAATAATTTAAGTTTAGGTTGTGTGTTGTTACTATAATTCATATTTGTCTAAACTTGTGCATTGTAGGTCAAGAAACAACAGCTAATCAGCTAGCATTCTGCGTCATGGAACTTGGACGACATCCTGAAATTCTGGAGAAGTATGAAATAATAACACAATTGTTGTTAGTTTTGTATGTTGTTAGTAAAGAATGGTTTCTGAAGTTGAGTTTTTACATTTCAGAGTCAGGAAAGAAGTGGATGATGTGATTGGGATGAAGCAAAACGTTAGCGATGATGACCTCGGGAAACTGACCTACCTCTCACAGGTACATATCATCCATCCATCCATCCATTTTCTTCCGCTTATCCGGGGTCGGGTCGCGGGGTTAGCAGCCTAAGTAGGGAGGCCCAGACTTCCCTCTCCCCAGCCACTTGGAGCAGCTCCTCTGGGGGAATCCCAAGGCGTTCCCAGGCCAGCCGAGAAACATAGTCCCTCCAGCGTGTCCTGGGTCTTCCTCTGGGTCTCCTCCCGGTGGGACATGCCCGGAACACCTCACCAGGGAGGCGTCCAGGAGGCATCCTAACCAGATGCCCGAGCCACCTCAACTGGCTCCTCTCGATGTGGAGAAGCAGCGGCTCTACTCCGAGTCCCTCCCGGATGACTGAGCTTCTCACCCTATCTCTAAGGGAGAGTCCAGACACCCTGCGGAGAAAACTCATTTCAGCCGCTTGTATCCGAGATCTCGTTCTTTCGGTCATAACCCAGAGCTCATGACCATAGATGAGGGTAGGAACGTAGATCGATCGGTAAATTGAGAGCTTTGCCTTTTGACTCAGCTCTCTCTTCACCACGACAGACCGGTACAGCGCCCGCTTCACTGCGGACGCTGCACCTATCCGCCTATCGATCTCACGCTCCAGTTTTCCCTCATTCGTGAACAAGACCCCGAGATACTTAAACTCCTCCACTTGGGGCAGGACCCCCTCCCCGACCTGGAGAAGGCATGCTACCCTTTTCCGGCTCAAGACCATGGCCTCGGATTTGGAGGAACTGATCCTCATCCCGCAGTGAAGCGGGCGCTGTACCGGTCCGTCGTGGTGAAGAGAGAGCTGAGTCAAAAGGCAAAGCTCTCAATTTACCGATCGATCTACGTTCCCACCCTCATCTATGGTCATGAGCTTTGGGTTATGACCGAAAGAACAAGATCTCGGATACAAGCGGCTGAAATGAGTTTTCTCCGCAGGGTGGCTGGACTCTCCCTTAGAGATAGGGTGAGAAGCTCAGTCATCCGGGAGGGACTCGGAGTAGAGCCGCTGCTTCTCCACATCGAGAGGAGCCAGTTGAGGTGGCTCGGGCATCTGGTTAGGATGCCTCCTGGACGCCTCCCTGGTGAGGTGTTCCGGGCATGTCCCACCGGGAGGAGACCCAGAGGAAGACCCAGGATACGCTGGAGGGACTATGTTTCTCGGCTGGCCTGGGAACGCCTTGGGATTCCCCCAGAGGAGCTGCTCCAAGTGGCTGGGGAGAGGGAAGTCTGGGCCTCCCTACTTAGGCTGCTACCCCCGCGACCCGACCCCGGATAAGCGGAAGAAAGATGGATGGATGGATGGATGGATCCTCATCCCGGCCGCATCACACTCGGCTGCAAACCGCTCCAGCGAAAGCTGTAGATCACGATCTGATGAAGCCAATAGGACCACATCATCTGCAAAAAACAGAGAAGCGATTCTAAGGCCACCAAAACGGATCCTCTCAACACCTTGGCTGCGCCTAGAAATTCTGTCCATAAAAGTTATGAACAGAATCGGTGACAAAGGGCAACCTTGGCGGAGTCCAACTCTCACCGGAAACGAGCCTGACTTACTGCCAGCGATGCGGACCAAGCTCTGACACCGGTCGTACAGGGACCTAACAGCCCATATCAAAGGGCCTGGTACCCCATACTCCCGGAGTACCCCCACAGAACCCCCCGAGGGACGCGGTCGAATGCCTTCTCCAAGTCCACAAAGCACATGTAAACTGGTTGGGCAAACTCCCACGCACCCTCCAGGACCCTGCTGAGGGTGTAGAGCTGGTCCAGTGTTCCACGACCAGCACGAAAACCACATTGCTCCTCCTGAATCCGAGGTTCGACTATCCGACGGACCCTCCTCTCCAGAACCCCTGAATAGACCTTACCAGGGAGGCTTAAGAGTGTGATCCCCCTATAGTTGGAACACACCCTACGGTCCCCCTTTTTGAATAGGGGAACCACCACCCCAGTCTGCCAATCCAAGGGAACTGCCCCCGATGTCCACGCGATATTGCAGAGTCGCGTAAGCCAACACAACCCCACAACATCCAGAGCCCTAAGGAACTCAGGGCGAATCTCATCCACCCCCGGAGCCCTGCCACCGCGGAGCTTTTTAACCACCTCGGTGACCTCAGCACCAGAGATTGGAGAGCCCGACCCAAAGTCCCCAGGCTCCGCTTCCTCAGTGGAAGACGTGCCAGTAGGATTGAGGAGGTCTTCGAAGTATTCCGCCCACCGACTCACAACATCCCGAGTTGAGGTCAACAGCACGCCATCCCCACCATAAATGGTGTTGGTCGCGTACCGCTTTCCCCCCCTGAGACGCCGGATGGTGGACCAGAATCGCCTCGAAGCCATACGGAAGTCATTCTCCATGGCCTCTCCGAACTCCTCCCACGCCCGAGTTTTTGCCTCAGCAACCACCCGAGCCGCATGCCGCTTGGACCGTCGGTACCCATCTGCTGCTTTCGGGGTCGGTTGAATTTTTTTTTTACCTCTTCGTAAACTTCCATTGTCGCTAAACAAATCACATGACACAGGTCTGTTTTGACCGGGGTGGGGTTTCATCCCTCCACTCTGCACGTATTTCAGACAGGTTGTAGAGACCGCGGAGCAGCATAGATTTTCTTGTGCACAGAGAATGTGCAACAGCTTAGGGAACACTGTGTCCTGGGTTAAAATTAAATCTGGTCATCCCTCGCTATATCATAGTTCACTTCTTATGGCTTCACTGTATTGTGGCATTTTTAAACCCAGTTTTTTTATGTTGTGTGTACTATACACTCATCGGCATCATCGCCAAAGTGTTTAAAGGAGAAATGAAAAGTGTTTTTAAGCTAATAGTAGTCTAATGAAAAGCATAAAATAAGCTTGTTGAGAAAATTTCACAAGTCAAAAATGTCATCCTAACTCAAATTTAGACTTTGCAAAGTGAAAAAATTCTCATCTGGTGTTTTTGACCCCCCTCCCTCTGCTTGCTCTCCGTCCCCTGAATATGACATAGGCAGTGCAATGGTCGTCCCTCATACAGTAATATTAGTGTGTGTATCTAGTATTTTTTCAACTTTCATCATTTTGTAAACCGCCCCCTAGCTTATAGACTGTAGTTATGTTATCATTCACAAGAGTTTGTATATATTTTTTGTTTATGTAGTGTTTTGTAGTTCTGTTTGTGTTAATAAAAAAAAAAATCTAGTAGTGGACAAAAAGGTTTCAGTGTGTAGCAATTAGGGATGCAGCAAAAAAAAATCTATTTTTTAAAGAATCAAGATTCTTAGTCCTGGCGATTCAGAATCGATTCTAAAAGCCCCAAAATAGATTTTAAAACTTTTTTAAAATTTTATATTGTATTTTTACCGCTCCTGTGCATTCGGCCGCTGTAGAATTTTGGCCGTGTAGGGCCACCGTAGTTAGTTAGCCAGGCAGCTCCCAATGGAGCCTGCTAGCAAGGAGGGAGACCCTGCATGTTTCAACTTGCTCCTTCATCTTTAAAAATCATTTTAGATCCTACTACCGTATGTTCTGTGGAATACAGAGCTTAACAAGACATTGGTAACTGTTTCAGGACATTTTCAACACCCCCACTTCCATGTTAGCATACTGCGCTAGCATGCTAACGTTAGCATTTCTCACTTAAAGAAACTGGTTCAGATGTCATAAGTTAACATTTTTGTTGTTATCTACCTTGATGATTGCGCTTACAACCCTGTTACTTTTAATAGATTGTTTTAGCAATCGGCTTATGGTGTCTTTTTCATTGATCCATAAAAAAGCAAAGAACGTTTGTTTACTTTTTTTTATTCTTCTTTCAGCTGCTCCCTTCCTCAGGGGTCGCCACAGCGAACTAACTCGCACGAAGAATTGGCCATTGTTTTTATGATGTTCACAATGA
>JBBPBX010112642.1:0-10562 GCA_038048925.1 Garcialebias charrua
TTTTTTAAAGAAACGAATAAACAATGAACTGAACAATATAAAACTCCCTCATTTACACTAACTATTTACAAAAAGTGACTTACAAAGGTGCAGATTTACAAATCTCCAACAACTATTTCAAACCTCAATAAAACCTAAATATCAAAACTAGGCAGCTGCTCTGTGCAGCAGGATGGTGTCATCTGGTGCAAGCTGTATAAAATAAATGTGTCTCTACCTTAGTGGCACTTCTGACACTGAGAGACATCTTCGGATGTAAGGATACTTTTCTTCTGAGAGCAGACTCCAGAACTCTCCATCCACGCCAGGTGATACTCGAATTACAGATGAGGCAAATAGACTTTGAATTAGAATAAACAAAAAAATACTCCTCCTCCCACTCTGTGTGAAAATAATATTTATGTGAAAGGGAGACAATTCAACTTACTCCTTCATCTTTAAAAACTGTGTTAGGATATGCTAAGTACTTGGTGACCGTACAGTACTGTACATGTATTCATTTGTAAAAAAAAAAAAAATTTTTTTTTTTTTTTTTACTATTGTTCTGGGGGCCGGACCAAATGTGGGGGCGGGCCGGATGCGGCCCGCGGGCCGTAGTTTGGGGACCACTGGTTATAGACTTTACATTCACTGTTTACATTTATTAATACGGTTTACATTTATTACTACTGCTTTACATTTATTACTACTGCTTTACATTTACACTACTTTTATCTACACTACTGCAGATACGTATACAGCATTCTCTGACTAGCCTTATCTAAGGATGCCAAATGTGCCTTATGTGCCTTACTGCATATGCCACTTTGCCTCTATACCAACATCAACTACCTCATACATATACTGATGCATGCTCAATAATCCAGGTAGAAAAATCTAAAAAAGCTAAGTCTGGTCTTCTGGACATTCAAAAAATAAAACAAAACAAAGCAACAAAAAAAATACGACCAAAGAAGAGCAGATTAAACAAAAACTAACAACGTTCCTAGATCAGACCACACTTCAGCAAGTGATGGACTGTACAGATCAGGCACGCTTAGCACAGCATGTCAAGTCCAAGACTCGACAACAAAACAAATTTAACTTACTGATAACTCGTCAACACCATCACAATTCTAATAACAACACATTCAGTGTAGGACAACACTCCACTACACAGCTACATGCCAGGGAGACAGAAAATTGGGTGAAGAATTTATCTGACAGACAGCTCACCCAGCCGGAGACAGAGATTCTTGCCAGGGGACTAAACTTTGCAGTGGCACCAAGTAGAGTTCCGTTGGTAGAGATGATCACAGCCACTGAGTCAGCCATCCGTAACAACAAAATTAAAGATTTTGAAGCCGAACAACTCAGAGTCAAAGTTTCAGCCTGTCTCAGTAATGCTAAACCACCACCTTCCAACATCAGTAGAGAAGAGAGGGATGCACTCACCACTCTTAGCAAAGACAAAAACATCATAATTCTCCCAGCAGACAAAGGAAGGTGCACAGTGATTTTGAACCAGAAAGACTATCATGAGAAAGTTATGTCACTCCTTAGTGACTTAACCACTTATGAACCGCTGAAAAGAGATCCAGGAAGTGGTTACAAGAAGAAGTTGATAGATTGCCTGAAAATTTTGAAGCAGGACAAGGCTATTGACAATTTTCTGTACCACAGACTGTACCCAGGGGAGGCCACGCCAAGTCTGTATGGTTTACCCAAAATCCACAAACAGGGTGTACCTTTAAGACCAATTGTTAGCATGATTAACTCGGTCACTTACAATGTTTCCAAATATCTGGCATCTGTACTCATCCCTTTAGTTGGCAGCTCAGAACACCACATACAGAACACCATGGACTTTGTGGATAAGGTGAGGGATGTCATCATGGAGACTGATGAAACAATGGTCTCTTTTGATGTCACATCACTCTTTACGTGCATTCCTGTTGATGAAGCAGTAGAGGTGGTCTGTTTAAGGTTAAAATCAGACACCACTCTGAGCAACAGGACCACACTTTCCACAGAACAACTGTGTCAACTCTTGAAACTGTGCCTGCAGTCAACCTACTTCACATATGGGGAGCAATATTATAGGCAGAAACATGGGTGTGCTATGGGGTCTCCAGTTTCTCCTATTGTTGCCAACCTGTACATGGAGGAGGTAGAAAAGAGAGCTTTGACATCCTTTTCAGGGAGACCACCAAGTCATTGGTTCAGGTATGTTGACGACACCTGGGTTAAAATTAAATCTCAGGAAGTCCAACATTTCACTGATCACATCAACTCTGTGGATAAATATATCAAGTTCACACGAGAAGATGTAAAAAATGGCAGGTTGGCTTTCTTGGACTGTGAGGTCTCAGTTTCTGATAGAGGAAATTTGCAAACTGAGGTGTACCGCAAACCCACACACACAGACCAGTATTTACAGTTTGACTCCCATCACCCTCTGGAGCACAAGTTAGGAGTCATCAGGACTCTGTACCACAGAGCAGACAGCGTCCCCACTAACTCAGCAGCCAGACAGAAGGAGAAATCACACACAAAACAGGCTCTAGAGAAATGTGGATATCCTAACTGGGCCTTCCTGAAAGCAGAGAAGAAACCCAAACAGGACTCCAGCCAGCCATCAGGTGAAAAGAAGGAACCCAGACCCAGACCAGTGGTCATTCCGTATGTTGCGGGAGTTTCAGAGACATTGAGACGTTTATTTTCTAAACACAACGTCCCAGTGGCTTTTAAACCCCAAAATACATTACGACAAAGACTGGTTCATCCCAAAGATCCAGTCCCCCGGCACAAACAGAGTAATATTGTGTATGCTGTTCAGTGTCAGGAGGGCTGTGATCAGTCTTACATCGGGGAAACTAAACAGCCACTGGCCAAAAGGATGGCCCAGCACAGAAGATCAACATCATCAGGTCAGGACTCTGCGGTCTACACTCATCTCCAGGCCAGCGGTCACTCTTTCAGGGATGAAGATGTTCACATCCTTGATAGAGAGGAACAATGGTTTGAGAGAGGAGTAAAGGAGGCCATCTTTGTGAAAAGAAACCGTCCATCATTAAACAGAGGTGGAGGCCTCCGGGTTCAACTGTCCCCCACTTACAATGCTGTTATTGCTAGTATCACTCAGCCCTCTGTGAATAGCAAACAACCATCAGGGTGTTAACGATCCATCGTCAGGCTGATGGTCCTCCTTGATCATGTGAGCAGCTGGTTTCGGCTGTCATCAGCCAACTGGTTGATCCACTGTGGGAGGGTGCTATTTATAAGACTGAGCTGAACACAGCTTCTCAGACTGAGGAAGTCTTTCGGACGAAAGACGAAACGTTTCTACAGTTTTTTTTTTTTTTTTTGTTTTGTTTTGTTTTTTGAATGTCCAGAGGACCAGACTTAGCTTTTTTGGATACCTCATACATATACTGTGTACATTAACTTATATGCTGCTGTGCCACTCTTTGCAAATGTCAATGCTAGAACCTTCAGTTTATTTTATAGATATACTTTTTATACTTTTTATACTACTATGCAAAAACTCAGGACAGTATTACACTTTTATTATTTCATTTTATGCTTATGTTCATTGGGTGTTTGGTGTTTCAGGGGTGTTTGGTGTTTCAGTGTTGGTGTAAATTTTCATACTTTTATACTATTATGAAAAAACTCAGGACAGTGTTACACTTTTACTATTTTATGCTTATGTTTATTAAATGTTTTAGTGTTTAGATGGTTACTGTTGCACCGAGGGACTGAGAGAAACGCAATTTCGGTCCTGTGTATGTCCTGTACATATTGCAGTTCTGACAATAAAGTTGACTTTGACTTTTGACTTTTGACTTTGAAAAACAGCGTCTTTTATATTGGTGAATTATTTTGATGGAATGTCCAATATTGAACTTTAACGCTAATATCGGCCATTACTGATACCAATCAATCAATCAATCAATCACCTTTATTTAACCAGGTAGAGCCCGTTGAGATCGAGATCTCTTTTACAAGGGTGACCTGGTCAAGTGGTCAGCAGCACACGTCACATTGGCAATAGGCATTTGCACTTATCAAAAGAAAATAAAGAAAACTACAATCACAGTAAACAGATGTTGACAGTTCAAAACCAAAAATAGTTCAAATAGTTCAAAATAGTTCAAAATCTATATACATTATATACAAAACAAGCAGACAGACCTCGGTTGGGTAAATAAAGTTAAAAAAATCAACAATGACATGTATATTGGATAAGTAATGGTTAGAAACATCTGCAATGGTCAAGTTTCTTGATGACATTTTCTACTACGGTTGACATAAAGGATCCAGGAGAGATGAATATTGATAGTCTCAGATCTTTCTGTACCATACCATGCTGATACCATGCTGATAATATTGTGCATCCCTAATATTTACCGGTACTTATCATGTAACTTAAACATTTGACATATTTAAGTCAATTTTTCTGTTCAGGACTTGGAATATACAGTAATTTGCAAGCAGGTCAACAAATGTAAATAAAGATTGTAATTTTGCCATAAACTGTAGTTAAAATTAAATGGTTTATCAGAGTGATGTACTGTAATTATTTCAAGGATTCTTTGTTGTCATTTGCTTCACATGTGGTACATGAGGTGGAATGAAATAGTGTACACAGGGTCCCAATTACATCCAACAATAGCAAAAATATGAAGTGTAAAATGAAACCGCTAATAACATTGGACTCTGTGTCATCAAAACGGCTTATACACTCAACACACAGTCATGTATGTGCTCATTCAATTTGCACTACTTCTCATATTTGCACTACTGTTTGTATTTGATGGGGATTTTAAACCCCTGTTACCTTAATAAAAACCACACAAAGATAAACAAGAGAACAGTGTTAAATC
Source organism: Garcialebias charrua (assembly GCA_038048925.1). NCBI lineage: Eukaryota > Metazoa > Chordata > Actinopteri > Cyprinodontiformes > Rivulidae > Garcialebias > Garcialebias charrua. The sequence goes on from JBBPBX010112642.1 coordinate 4,869, forward strand.
AGACAAACAACTTTGCAAAGGGGAATGGCTTTTAATGTCTTTTGAAACTTAGTTTTGGTCTCAAATACATTGTCCTGCACAATTCCAAATTGTACTGGACATGACAAGCTATTTAAACAAGAAGCAGGTGGAGTTTTGACAAGCTCTGACGTCTTACAGATAAAACAAACAAGTCGTGTTTCTGATCCTACAAGAACATCTTATCCAGACATTGTCAAGGCTAGAAGACTGTCTTTTCTGTATCAGAGAAAAGCAAACAACATGTTTGTAATATCAAATATAAGTGTTAAAAGGGAACAGAGAATATTTGATATAAGTGAGCTGGGTTATAATTATTGGGTCAGAGTAATTAGTTTTAGATGATAAATATTGAACATCTCCATCATTTCATCCTCTTTATCATATATAAACTGATCATTATCAATCAGGTGAGCGGTGCGGAAAAACATCCCCTGAGGCCGAATTTCTAATTAGGGGCAAAAACTCACACCACCGTCCCGTGCCTCCACAGTAACGCCCTGACAAATTCAGGATCACATTTTTAGGATGGTTTGAGAGATATAAAGTTTTGGATAACTCTGTGGTGATGATTGTCATATTGCATGACTTATTTCAATATTTGTGAGAAATAAAGATTTTGATTTTGAGGAGAATTTTGCAATGAGTATGGTCTCACTTTATGGCTTATGTCAAAAGTTTTAAAAGGAATAATATATTTAGCAGGGATTAGTCTATTTAACCACAAAAACTAAGCTTTTTCCAAAGAAATAGAACTTTTGAGAAGAAACATATATATATAAAAAGAACTAATCTATTTGTGTTAAACAAATAAAAGAAATAAGCTATTTAATTTGTTTTAAAATAAAAAGAACCAATCTAATTTGTCTTAACCAAAGAACCAATCTAATTTGTTTTAACCAAAGAACCAATCTAATTTGTTTTAACCAAAAAACCAATCTAATTTGTTTTAACCAAAAAAGAACCAATCTAATTTGTCTTAAACAATTAAATAGAACTCATACACTTTCAAAGATGTGGGAAATAATTCTCAAACACACAACAAAATAGCCCTTTATGGGCACAAAAATAAAATAAACTTTTAGTTAGTTACTGTGGGTAACTCCTTCACTTAACTTAAACCAAATTCTGTAATCGGCTATAATAATAATTGTTTCTTTAAACATAAAATAAAATTCCATTCTTACTATCTAAAACATTTGTATTTAATGGCAAAAACAACACAACAACAAATGATTTCATTCTTCAGTGAAAATGAGTAATCACTCACTCTGATTTGAGGTTATTTTAATTAGTAAGTTATTCTGAATTAGCATGATCATCAAAATGAGTAGCAGGAGACGGAGACGTTTTATACTCACCTAAAATACTTTACCTTTTTCATAGTCTGTAGAAAAAGTCTAAACATACATACAGACATAGACAGACATATACGTACAGACAGACATACATACATATAGACACACATACACATATACATATAGACAGACATACATACATATAGACACACATACACATATACATATAGACAGACATACAGCTGTATAGACAGACATATGTGGTTCATGTTCTCAAAATAAGTCCAGTCTATAGTCAGAGTCAGTCGTGTTTTAAAAATATAGAACCACCACATTTCAAAATCAACCTTTCAAATCAACCTCATGAATAGATCCACAACATATATAAAAGCAATGTGGTTTGTAGGTTTATCTGATTTATCCTACAGTACAACGTGCTTCTTAAATTATCCTTTAAATGGCTATGCTTTCGAATATAAAAATCTAAAAAGTAATTTTTTGTATAACTGATCATCTAATCAATGAATGAGCTGTTTCCTTTTATGAGCCTTCATTAATGTTATTAGTGATATATTCTTTATTATTATTAGTTATTTCTAGGAACACTTTCTCTTCCCCTTTTTTTTTGTTTTGTTTTCCTGTCTGTTTGGCTTGTTTCTATCGTACAGCACCTTGGTTGGCCCGCGTCCGCCAAAGTGCTCTATAAATAAAGTGGTATGGTATAAATAACAATCTAAGATTTAAAGCATAAAGCTATAAAAATTGTTTTAACAATAACTTCCTTGTGGCAAACCAGACCCACCAAAACGCACTCAGTCAGTTCAAGGACAATTGCTATCCTTCCTTCAGCTCCACAAAACTTTTGCATGAATGTTTGTGGAGACACAATTTTAATCTGTAAAAGAAAATATAAACATTAACTTGTTTCAGGGTTATGAGCTGGGATCATTATCTCTGTACCATCACGAAGTTTACTGGAAGTGGAAAAATAAGTCGTCAGACCCACATAATATAAACTACAAATTCTGTGGCCTTGCTTGTCTAGCAGGCCATATCATGAGAATGTGTTACATTAAATAAAATTAAGCAGACTGCAGTTTTGAAACACGATACCAGGATTAATGACAGATCTTCACAGATCCATACGGGGGGCATGACCTTCAGCTGGACAGTTGGCGTGGGTGACTTCAGGACCTGTTCTCATTTTCTTGTTGGAGAATGTGCTCAGACCACTCTTGTCAGAGCATCCAGTGACCGCATATTCTGGTCATGTGTGTTTGATGACCTTTGATGACCCTTTTGACAAAATCTTTGCCTTTGCTTTGCTGACAGTCTCTCATCTTAACTTTGTGGACAGTCTTTGTGGACAGTCTTTGTGGACAGTCTTTGTGGACAGTCTATTGCTTGGATAAAAGTCCAGTGCACCGCCCTCGTCAGTGCCATATATTTTAAGCCCCTCGAATGTTTATTTTGAGCAGGGCAGCCTGGGAGTCCAGCCTTGGTGTTCTCGGTGAAGTCAGAGAGCCAGTTCCGGACATGCCCTAAATATTGAATCTGATCCGATCCAATCAATAACCACAGTAGTTTGTGATTCAAAAATTCAGACGCTGCATGTGTGTTTGACATGGTCCTATCTTAATGAACTGTATGTACTACTAACTATGTGTTTTTGCAAGTGTCGTGAGGTCCAGGACTTACGTTTTCCTCTTTCCACAAACATCGCGAGGCTGCTTCTAAAATAAATAAAAAATGAGAAAATAGAAAAATGTAAAAATCCTTAACAAACCAGATTCAAAGTAATCATGTTAATTCTATAAGCAATTACCTTGAAAAGAGCCACCTCTGCAAGTCTGGTTTGCACAATGGAATTTTAAATGTACATTTACATAAAAGTGAATTTTCAACAGAGGCATCCTTCTAATCTGATCTGCATAATAGATCTAAAACCATTAATTTACGTATGAGTAAAATTGTCAATTTAACCTGAAACTAGAAATTTTACCACTTTTCAGTGGTTTACTTATCAAAAGTTAAAGCATGGGCTCCGTTTTAATTTTCCATATTATTATTACTGTATACATAGCCCCAATCTGTTTGAATGAAAACAACTCTTACTGCTGTCAAAGCCTATGCATTGTACGGTCAAATGAGATGTTATTCTAATTACCGTTCAAATATACCAGACCTCTTTTTGCCTCTAATGGTCATAATTTATGCGAAAACAACACCAAAATTAGGTTTTAACAGTGAAATGTGTCTTTCACTCCTGGCGAGTTGGCTGGATTCTTGTGCGTATTAAACCTACTTGCTGAAAAGTTACTTCTAATAAAGCATTTTTATTATTAATCATTACAGTCACATTATATAACTCTTAAAAGGAAACAGCACTTATAATCTACTTAACTGCGTAACAGCTCTTTAAAATTGATAAAACATTTTCAATGTATGCAAAAATCGTTTAAAAATGATGAATTTAAACTGAGCGTTTCAACTTACAATCTAGTCAAAAATCTATTTGACAAGAATATATATATATTTTTATCCTTTATAAGTGTCAAAGTTTTATCAATTTAGTTAAACTTTTAAAAGACAGAAATTACTGGCAAGTCTAAAAATAAATTTCTGCTAAATTTTTCTAAGACTTGTTATCCTAAAATGCCTAAACTTAATTTTGATCTGATTATGGTTATTAATTTAAATTAACAGGCTTATTATAAAAGTTTAAATAGTCAATAATTGTAATTCAATGCAGTATACCGGTAATACTTTCTCTACTTCCCATTTATTTTGCATTAAATCCAAATATATTCCGCGTCATAACATCCTATGCGACTGCTATAAAAACATCCAGTTCCTCTCACTTCACCTCGCCTTCCTCATCTTCCCTCTGACACTTCCACAAACCCTCTGTGGCCCCCTCTCTTTTTTTTTTTTGTTTTTGGGGCCTGAACTTCCTTGTGCATCTTCCGTCTTGACTTCCTGTTTGCTCTCTCCTCTCTTGACTCTCCTGATCACCTCATCTCTCTTAGCACGTTTAGCTGTGTAAGATTTAGTTTATTTTTCAACTCGTGCGCATCCTTCATGATTGTCTGTCGTTGTCGTTATCAATTGTTCTCATCACTCTTCGTTTAAAATTCAGATCACAAATGAGTCCCAGAGGTTTAATGGGATTAACCAGTATTAATATGCAAAATGTATCCTTATTTGTTAGAGTGGCTATGATTTTCAAAGTGTTTAGCATAATTTTTTTGCCGTTTGTATGCAACGCCATAATAAATGTATGTTTATACTGGTTAAAAACGGTCTTAGTTTTACACAATGGGGTGGGTCGCCAGTTGGGCTCGTTTTGGGCTTGTTTTGGGCTGGTCGCTTGCTTGTTTTGGGCTGGTCGCTTGCTTCTGTCGCGAGATCTGGCAACATTGTATCAAAGTTCTCATGACAACAAGGCCTCCTGAATTCTTGCCTCGTCATCAGTCAGCTTTTTCGACAGAACTATTTCGATAAAAATTGGTAAGCGAAATCTCAGTCTCTTTTTGCAGAGAAAACACAATTTAAAAACGTCTAGTTTCACAGTACAACGGCATTTGCACTGTTTTCGGACGGACGAAGCTTTTAGCTGGCGGCTCCGTTAGCATTAGCTTAGCTTTCATTTCCGATAAAAAACGTAATTTTTGGATTATGTAAAATCGGATCTTTCTTCGTCAGATTTTCATGATAAAAACGGATCTGTCCGCTTGGTTCAGCGAAACAATTTGGAGTCTTTCTCGCTAAAATTTTATTAAATCGGACCGCTGGTGTGGGCGCCAGGCCTACTGTTAAAACGTCCTAATTTAACGTTGTTAAGCCTTTAAAACCTAAAGTATTTGGATTAGAATTTTATAAACAAGATCGATCAAATACTAGAGTCTTTGTGTAGCATTCTGCTACATTCATGATTTTAAAAAAGTATTTAAATATTTATTTTATATTTAACCATAAGTTATTAGATCCTGTAAATCAGAGATGATTATGTAAACTTTTATAACTGTTCTTAATAGCAGGAAAAATACAATGGGAAATGTTTGCAATCAATCCTCTCTCAGTCACGTTCTAAATGGAATGCTGAAGTAAGAAAGTAATAATTTGTATATGTGTGTTCACAGATCCACCGAGAATTCTCCAAGCAAGACAATCAAATTTCTTGGTTTGAAAAATTATTTAAATAAAAATCTACTTCTCAACATCAACTTTTAGTTCTCGTGCCATATTTATGTTTATTTTTATTTTATTTATGTATGTTTCATTAGTACTGCCTCTCTGTTAGCACAGTACTTTTCTTGTAAGTAAATACAGTATAAATTCTCACACAGACGGGGAAGGAGGGGGTGGGGGAGGGAGT
>JBBPBX010112643.1:0-10562 GCA_038048925.1 Garcialebias charrua
CTACAACCTGTCTACTCTTTAAAGAAATTTTATCAGTTGTGTTGAGGGACTAACTGACAAAATTGAAGCCCATAGTTATGATTCGGAAGATTTTGTAGAAGAGAGGCTCTCAGACAGTTTCACAGACAAGACAAAGCAAAAGCAAAGCGGAGACCGAGAGGAGACGTCTGCCTTTGAGAAGAGCAAGTATTGATAACAAGTGAGTCTAACTTGCTTTAAAACTCCACGTGGAAAACCTAGTAAAGAAACTGAAAGTTACTGGGTTTCTTTTTCAGAAACGGATCATGTCTAACTGAATGCTAGGAAACACCTTGTATCTGTGACTTTCCTTCCCTCCATTGATTACGGTGACATTATCTACATGAATGCTCCTACAAGCACCCTGCAGATGTTGGATGCTGTCTATCATGGTGCACTAAGATTCATAACTGGCTGTGATTATCGTACCCACCACTGCACCCAGTATTCACTGGTTAACTGGACATCATTAACCTCACGCAGACTCTTCCACTGGTACATTTTCATCTTTAAATCCTTCTTGGTCTGCTGCCTTCATACATCTCCTCCTAAATGTCTTTGTGTGAGTGCAGCTACAGCGTGCGCTCTCAGGACATGATTACCTGCAGTGTTCCGTCAGTGAGAACTGAGCTTCCTGGAATATCTTACAAAAAGATCTGAAGCTCTCAGCCTTGACCTCTCTAAATGGTTTTAAGAATCTGTTGGAATCCTGGCAAAAACTAATGCAGACATGTTCCTGTTTCTGATTTTCTACATCTGCATTATAATCTATCTGTTTTGCTACTTTTATATCTTTGTTTTAACTTGTGAAAAAAAATCTGCATTTCTCTTATGTTTGTCTTGTTGATTGTTCAAGGAAAATCTACTGTTGTTGTCATCATTCTTTAGTTTATAGACAGGTCTTTAGTTTGTAGACAGGTCTCTCTTGTAAATGAGTCCTCGAGGCTCAATGAGATTAACCTGCCTAAATAAAGGTTGAATGAAAATTAATAACAGCTTATGATGGAGGATGTGGGCATGGTGGTGTAACGAATTCAGAAGTGACATCGTAGCCATACGTTTTGACTCTTAGTTACATAGATTTGAACCGAGGTGCACCAAAATCACTACGATCGATCATTATTCACCCCTTGAACACGAATCCATGATAAGTGGAAAATAGCCTCCATAGCGCCCCCTACATTATTCCGAAAGTTATATCTCAGTGATACATCATCCAATCTGAACCAGATTTTTTGTACGTCATCTGTGACCTTATCTAGACACAATGACATTGTTGTTTAAAATTTGATTCAATTGCGCACCCTAGAATATTCCAACAGTTATATCGCAATGATACATCATCCGATCTGTACCAGATTTATTGTCTGTTATAAGTGAGTACTTCTACACACATTGTTATTGTTGTTTAAAAATTTACTCTATACATAGTTCCCATGTGACGTCACATCTGTGGGTTGTCCTTTTTGACCCTCCCACAGGTAGGCAAAGCTGCAGTTGGAGCGCATTCTAATGGATGTCCATTTTTCACGTTGTTTTTTTTGTTAATTTCTAATTAATTGCAATGGTTACTTCGTGTTGTGTCAGTGGGTGTTCCAGTCGGGTAGACGTTTGGGCAACGCGCAGGTTTCACTTAATCAAAAAAAAAGTAAACGTGAAGGATTTATTTCATCGGAGAAACTCACACCGCCCTATCTCTGCTTGGATCTGCTCAGAAGATCGTGCTTTTGGCCAGTAAACAAAATATTCTACATAAATCATTTTGTGAAACAATGTTAGAGTACAACTGTCTGTGTGTTAGAGCTGTTTTTTTTAATTTTTTTAATTTAGCAAACTGTCTTGCATGCTGTTAGCTTAGCATCTCGCTATGGCGACAATGGCCTCCTCACAGTCCACCAGACCGTCCCAGTGAGAGAAAGAGGATGGGAGCCAAGTCGTGCGGGCGACGCGTCGGTCCCATGGGACGTGCCTCCGCGGCCGCGACAGATCCACGCCGTCCGACCTGAGCTCCCGCGAGCCACGCTCCAGATGCTAACAACATGCTAACTTCCAACACGGTAAGACTCAAAAGTGCTGGTTCTGGTCTGTGTTCAGCTTGGACTGTTTGTTGGCTGTGTGTTATTTTAGTTAAACCTTTTTTTAGCTGGTTAGATCTGATTGAGACAGTTTACACATCTTTTTTGGATTTAAAGCTGTGAAGCCGGTGTGCTGTGAAGCCGGTGTGCGCTCGCTCCTTGTAGTAATTAAATAATTAATGATATCGGAGTAACTACTTTGTGACAAGTTGTCTGATTCGTCTGCCATGATTTCTTTCTCAAACTCATTTAACTCGACCACTGCCAGTTTGCTCTTGTTCCTTGGTAAAGCTGTGGTAGCTCGTGTTTTTGTCCGTATAATTTGCTCTGCTAGTTCGCCATCTTGCCTTCTTCTGCCTTCAGATGTGGTGCGAAAACCGGTTTGCGCAATACTGGGGACGTGTCTGGGAACTATGTATTGCATCCCTGCATTATTACAACAGTTATATCTCAGTGGTACAACATCCGATATGCGCCAGATTTATCAAAGTCAAAGTCAAAGTCAACTTTATTGTCAGAACTGCAATATGTACAGGACATACACAGGACCGAAATTGCGTTTCTCTCAGTCCCTCGGTGCAACAGTAACCATCTAAACACTAAACACTAAAACATTTAATAAACATAAGCATAAAATAGTAAAAAAGTGTAACACTGTCCTGAGTTTTTTCATAATAGTATAAAAGTATGAAAATTTACACCAACACTGAAACACCAAACACCCCTAAAACACCAAACACCCAATGAACATAAGCATAAAATGAAATAATAAAAGTGTAATACTGTCCTGAGTTTTTGCATAGTAGTATAAAAAGTATAAAACGTATATCTATAAAATAAACTGAAGTTTCTAGCGTTGACATTTGCAAAGAGTGGCACAGCAGCATATAAGTTAATGTACACAGTATATGTATGAGGTAGTTGATGTTGGTATATAGGCAAAGTGGCATATGAAGTAAGGCACATAAGGCACATTTGGCATCCTTAGATAAGGCTAGTCAGAGAATACTGTATATGTATCTGCAGTAGTGTAGATAAAAGTAGTGTAAATGTAAACAGTAATAATAAATGTAAAGCAGTAGTAATAAATGTAAACAGTATTAATAAATGTAAACAGTGAATGTAAACAGTAGTATGACTATAGGCAGTAATGTAATACAAACATTAGTGCAAATATGAGAAGTAGTGCAAACTGAATGAGCACATGACCGAGAGTTTAGTGAATAACCCGTTTGATGACACAGAGTCCAGTGTTAAAATCTTTGTGTTGAGTGATAATGTGTGAGAAAGTTTTTTGTGTTAAGGCAGTTCAAATGGGAGGGGAGGCAGAGCAGGCAGAGTGTTTAGCATTCTGACTGCCTGATGAACAGAGCTGTCTCTCAGTCTGCTGGTTCGAGCCTGGAGACTCCTCAGTCTCCTCCCTGATGGCAGCAGTCTAAAGCGGCTGTGTAGTGGGTGTGTGGGATCACCTGCCATGCAGTGGGCTTTCCGAGTGAGGCGTTTGCTGTGTAAGTCCTGCAGTGAGGGCAAGGAGGTGCCGACGATCTTCTCAGCTGCTTTCACGATGCGCTGGAGGCTCTTGCGGCAGGATGCAGTGCATGCACCAAACCACACCGTGATGCAGCTTGTCAGGACACTTTCTATGGCTCCCCTGTAGAAGGTGCACATGATGGAGGTTGAAGCTCCAGCCCTTTTCAGCTTGCGGAGAAAGTAGAGGCGCTGGTGAGCCTTCTTGGCCAGTGCTGCAGTGTTCCTGCTCCAGGACAGGTCCTTTGAGACGTGCACTCCCAGGAACTTGGTGCTGTCCACTCTCTCCACTGCGGTGCTGTTGATGGTCAGAGGGGCATGTTGTGCATCCCTCTTCCTGAAGTCCACGACAATCTCCTTTGTCTTCTCCACGTTGAGAGTGAGATTGTTGTGTCCGCACCACAAGGCCAAGCGGCTCACCTCGTTCCTGTAGTCCGTCTCATCGTTGTTGCTGATGAGACCTACCACTGTTGTGTCGTCCGCAAACTTGATGAAGTGGTTGGAGCTGTACGATGGTGTGCAGTCGTGTGTTAGCAGGGTGAATAGAAGGGGGCTCAGCACACATCCTTGTGGGGCCCCTGTGTTCAATGTGATGGTGCTAGATGTGTTACTCCCGATCCGTACTGTCTGTGGTCTCCCGGTCAGGAAGTCTAGCAGCCAGTTACACATTGAGGTGTTCAGCCCCAGACTGTCCAGTTTATGGATGAGCTGTTGGGGGATGATGGTGTTGAATGCCGAGCTGAAGTCGATGAACAACAGTCCTTCGTGTCCAGATGTGTGAGAGCTGTGTGGAGGGCAGGTTCTTTCTGGCTGCCTTCAGGCCCACCTTATCTCTCGCTTTGAAGGCAGCATTCCTTATTGTGCGTAATCAGTGAGCACTTCTAGACACATTGGTATTGTTGATTTGTGACATCACTCAAGCTTCACCCACTCACAGAAGAAGCTGTTGATTATTGGGTGACTCTTCCAGCTTCGTTCTGTGTAACATATAAGACTGAAACTGTATGCACTAACTGTTGATTACCACACGACATGTTGAAAAGCATAAAGGAAGTGCTCATCAAACATTTGCCACAAAACAGAAAGTCACAATAACTCATGTCTGGAACGTCGTATTTCGGCCAAAACTTGTAAGGCTTGCAGCTGGAATTGTACTAATATGGGCAGAAGGTGATTAACACGGTAAAAACAATTATTTGTTTGCTGAAAATTATAGCAAAGATGTGTCTTAGCTGAACTTTTCCTTAATAAATGCACGTAATTGTCAAATCAGCTGGATTTAAAAAGTAGTTTTGCTAGTGCACGCGCACGGGTGGGACGGCTTTACGTCTTTAAAATTTAGCTAAATAAACGCTTAAAAATATATTTTTTAGCTGACATTATAGCACAAGTGTTCCTAAGCTTAACCATTCCTTAATAAATTCACAAAATGGTCAAATCAGCTGGATTTAAAAAAGTAGTTCGCCATGTGCACGCGCGCAGGTGGGACGGCTTTATTTCTTTAAAATTTAGCTAAATAAACGCTTAAAAAATATATTTCTTAGCTGACATTATAGCACAAGTGTTCATGAGCTTAACTGTTCCTTAATAAATTCACGAAATGGTCAAATCAGCTGGATTAAAGAAAGTAGTTCGCCATGTGCACACGCGCGGGTGGGACGGCTTCATTTCTTTAAAATTTAGCCAAATAAACGCTTTAAATATATATTTCTTAGCTGACATTATAGCACAAGGGTTCCTAAGCCATGTTTTTTTTTTTTAATCAACAAAAATACTAAGGGTTCCATTTGCTGGTGAAGATTAATAAATTCACGAAATGGTCAAATCAGCTGGATTTAAATTGTTTCACTTCGACTTCTTCCAAACCATTGCGTGCGCTGCGAAAATAATTTATAAATAAATCGAATTTTAGCTCAAATGTCTCATACAGGTAACAGTTTGTAAATGTCCACACAGTAATTACTTTCTGTAAGTTTGATAAAAATCTGTCCTGTGGTTTATGAGCTATTTGCTAAAAAAGTACAAGGAAAAACATTGAAGCTAACCGCAACACATTTACGTCTATAAAACATCAAATTTTATCTCAAACATCTCATAAAGCTAAACAGTTGTAAATATCCATCTTGTGATTACTTTCTGTAAGTTTGAACAAAATCTGTCCTGTGGTTCTTGACCTATATTGCTAACAAACACTGAGCTAAGAGTGAAGTAGCTAGTTCATACTCCAGAGCAGGAGGCCGGGCTGCGACAGAGTCAGTCCAACCAGAGGAGGCTGCCGTCAGACACATGAGGTGGGAACGGTCGTGTACCCTAGCGGACAAAAGTGGTACTGCACCCCTAACGGCCAAAAGTGGTACTGCACCATTTTTTGCCAAAATGAAAAACGTCATATCTGAGCCAAAAATTGCTCTAGAAATATGGGGGGAAATCCAGAAACAAGTCTCACCCCTCTATTAGTCGCAGGGCATGCAAATTAGGCAAAAAACTGTGACTTATAGACTGGAAAATACGGTAATAGTATGGATTCAGAGCAAAAACCTCTACGTCAAATGCTATCATGGAATTAATAGAACAAATTATTGCTATTGATCAAAAAATATATTGTCTTAGTATTTTTGTCGATTTAAAAAAAGCATTTGATACTGTTGATCATACCATTCTCATTGACAAATTAAGTAAATATGGGGTTAGGGGACCAGCATTACAGTGGGTAACTAGCTATTCATCTCAGAAACAGAAAACAATTTGTACAAATAAATGATGTAAGATCCGACCTCTGTAATATTACATGTGGAGTCCCTCAATGCTCTATAATTGGACCAAAGTTATTTATTCTGTATGTGAATGACTTGGTAAAGGTGTCAGGACTCCTCAAATGTATCCTTTTTGCTGATGATACATTTTTCTGTTTTGGTAAGGATATGGAACAGATGTTGGGAGTTTATGAAGACAGAATTTGTAAAAAATACAAAATTGGTTTAAACTTAATAAATTATTGAATTTAGATAACCCTAAGTACATGATATTCAGTAAAAAAAAGGAAAGCTGACATTCATTCAGATGACCCAACTGAGAATTATTGGATTTGGTACCATTTAAGATTGATGGTGTTGAGATCTGTCGTGTGAGTGAAGTGAAGTTTTTGGGTGTTCTCATTGATGACAAACTGACATGGAAACATCACATACATTCTGTTAGGACAAGAATAGCTAAATCTATTGCAGTATTATATAAAGTCAGAAACGTGTTAAATGATAAAGCTCTGTATTTGTTGTACAACACAATTATTGTTCCAGACAATTTATTGTATTGATGTTTGGGATAAAGCATGTTACTGTAAAATATTTACAGTACAGAGCCTGTTTTTGTGCTACAGAAAAGAGCTATAAGAATAATCACTAGAAAACATTACTGTCACCCATCAAGCACATTATTTCACCAACTGAAGTTATTGAAGTTCCATGACTTAGTGGATTATAATATTCTGTCAGTTATGTATAGAGCTCATAAAAATGAACTACCGTTGAATATCCAAATACATTGTTAAACGTCAAAGCTGTTATAATCTTAAGGGAACAGAGATTTTTGTAAAACCGAAATATAGAACCAGTTTGAAGGGTCGGTCAACCTCAATCCAGGGAATTGGATTGTGGAACGGTTTGGAGACTGAAATTAAAAATGCAAAATCAATGTTTACATTTAAGAAAATAATCAAAACTAAATTATTGCAAATATATATATGAAATAGTATATTGTGTGTTGTATTGTAGTTCGATAATTATAGGAAGTTGTTCTTTTTTTATTCCGTGACTTGTTGATTTTTTGTTTGAATTGATTTTTGAAAAAAGGGGCAGATATAAGATTTTTTTCTTCATTCTGCTACCTTTCACTTTATTTTTATATTGTATAGTCTCATGTATGGGATTGATTTGTGTTGTATTTTAAGATTAATAAATTTGAGAAAATAATTCAGTTTAGTTTATTTATATAGTGCCAAATCACAACAGAAGTTGTCTCTAAAGCACACACTGCATCCATTACAACAGCATGGCTTCATAGTAGGAGACCACTCCAGACCCTCTCACCAACTGAAAACATTTGACACAAAATATTCACCCAAGACGACCCAGGACTGTAACATCTAGAAGCTTACATCAGACAAGAATGAGACAACATTCATTCAACCTTTATTTATACAGATTAGTCTTGTAGAGTCACCAGGACTCATTTACAAGAGAGGCCTGTATTCCCTCCAACTGGCCCCCTTCAGCTCCAAGATGCTTACAGAATGTTGTTAAAGAAGAAAGGATGCTTCACAGAGGGAGTCATGGATCTGGAACAACTTTTTCAAAATGTTATTGAATTTAAAATGATCAAAATTCTTCCCAAAATATTGTACAATTAGTTTCAGCATTTGATGTGTCTAGGCCTACCTGTCACGATACATTTTGCTGGGTGATTGTCTCAGAAAATATTGCAATAAACGATAATATTGTTTCAAATTTGACATTAATTAGTAATTGTCAAACTTAAGAAGAAATGTCAGTTTTTGTGTGTAGAACCTTTTAGTATAAGACTGTTTGAACCAAAGGCTGGATACTGAGGGAGCGAGCAGTGTCTCTTTAAGAAAAAGGGGAGGGAGGCCCCTTGACATGACATGGGCTGTCTCTCCTTCCCGTTTTTTGGTTCTCAAAATAGCGGACACGCTGTGTGGTTTGAGCTCTTTAACATAGCATTTGTCACACAAGGCTTTTTAATAATAAATCAGTAAACAAGTTCTCAGCTTCTTTCTGCAGAGAAACAACGTTTTAGACGAAGGCACAGGTTTCAAACGTGAATTTTGGAGCTTCAACAAGATGGAGTTTTTTTTCCCAAAGTTGGCCTGTGAGCTTGGCTCATAGCTTAGCTTCTCAGCTTAGCCGCTTTTAACAATCCAAAAACATGGTGTTTACTGCTTGGTGGGGAAACAGTTTGCTGGAACTCCTCTGACTGATGAGGCCCTCCAGATAAGAGGGCGAAACGTTTTTATAAAAAGAAACCATCCAGATGACCCAACTGAGAATTATTGGATTTGGTACCTGTATTATTGAGCATGAACTTTCTTGTCATGATTTTGGACAGTTAAAACCGATTTTAAAGTGAAAGGGAGGGGTTGGTGAAGAGCACCAGAGTTGAGCCTTTTGTCATCCAGTGTCTTCAGTAGAAAGAGACACAAAGAAACGATAACGCCGAGTAAAGCTGCAAGCAGCATTGAACCCTCACAGCATAGCGCCGCTCCGGCCTTACGGCGACCGCGGGAGCTCCAGCTAGTCCACCCAGTTGCCACTGTGAACGCTCTTGTGCCTATCCCGCACTCGTTCACCAAAGTACGCATTTGCCAAATCTTCGACATCACCTGCGACTACCGGAGCTCCAGCAACGCCTCCCAGTCACAATCGTGAATGCTCTCATTCCATTCCCGCACGCATCCACCAGGGTGTGCATATGCCGAACCTTCAAAATCACCGTACACCCATATTAGTACAAAGCCTTACAAGTTTTGGCAGAAATCTGACGTTCCAGACATAGTTATTGTGACTTCCTGTTTTGTGGCGAATGTTTGACGAGCACTTCCTTTATGCTTTTCAACATGTTGTGTGGTATTCAACAGTTAGTGAATACAGTTTCAGTCTTATATGTTACACAGAACGAAGCAGGAAGAGTCACCCAATAATCTACAGTTTCTTCTCTGAGTGTGTGGGGCTTAAGCGATGTCATGAATCAACAATACCAATGTGTCTACAAGTTTTCACAGATGCACAAAAAAAATCTGTTTCAGATCAGATGAGGTATTACTGAGCTATAACTGTTTGATTAATCTAGGGGGCGCACTAGAGTCATATGTTAAACGACAATATCAATGCGTCTAGAAGTGCTCACTGATCATGCGCAAAAAATCTGGTGCAGATCGTTTGATGTATTACTGAGCTATAACTGTTAGAATAATTTAGGGGTGCACTGGAGTGAAATAAACAACACCAATGTGTCTAGAAGTGCTCACTGATGATGACGCACAATAAATCTGGTACATACTGGATGAAATTTCACCGAGATATAACTGTTGTATTTATCTAGGGGGTGCACTGGAGTCAAAAGTTAAACATCAATAACAATGTGTGTAGAAGTACTCACTAATAACAGACAATAAATCTGGCGAGGATCGGATGATGTATCATTGCAATATAACTGTTGGAATAATCTAGGGTGTGCAATTGAGTCAAATTTTAAACAACAATACCGATGTGACTAGAAAAGGTCACAAATGACATCAAAAATCTTGTTCAGATTGGATGATGTATCAGTGAGATATAACGTTCGGAATAATGTAGGGGGCGCTATGAAGGCTATTGTCCACTTATGATGGATTCCTGTTCAAGCGGTGGATAATGATAGATCATAGTGATTTTGGTGCACCTCGGTTCAAATCTGTGTACCGGTAATTAAGAGTCAAACGTACGGCTACGGTGTCACTTCTGAATTTGTCACGCCGCCACACCCACATCCTCCATCGGAAACTGTAATTTAAAGTACAGTAAGTCAGACCAACTTGTTATATATCTTTTAACACAGGATCATCGTGATTAGGTCAAGGGTGTCAGAAAGGGAGCATTCCAAGTAAAAAAGTGACTTCTTGTTCTGAGATGACATCAGAACATGACCAAAGAGGATTGTCGGTCATCCAACAAGGATGGCTCATGCCAAGTTTGGTGCATTTCAGTCTTTCAATGTGAAAGTTATTGCTTTTGGAAATTTACGGCGTGAAGCGCAACTTTGAGGCCTGCTTTAGGTAACTTTTACTCCCCACTAAGGGCGCATTAACCAAGCTTGAAGGCAATCCATCAAAATCACCATTTGAAATGCAAAAAATTACCATTTGACCCAAAATGGCTGACTTCCTGTTGA
>JBBPBX010112645.1:0-10562 GCA_038048925.1 Garcialebias charrua
TATTTGATTTAAAAAAATAACTGGTTTGTGTGATCTCAATATCCCACTTTATGTAGTATTCGGATTGCTTTTTTTTGTACGACGTAACGAATGTAAAAAAAAATGTATGTATTCCCCCAAACTTCCACACAATATGTTAAATGTGGTACAATGACATCAATTGTACATCAAACAGAAAGTTACGAGTCAGCAAAGTCTCTTGGATCATTCAGGCTCAATGAAAATCTAAAATCAGCATCTCACATTTTTCTCAAGAATTTGGTTTGAGACCAAATTTACTTCACATAATTCCTTCATGTCTCTGTATAAACATCAATAACACACGTGTTAAATGTCTCCATTCACAAGTGGGTCTGACTGATCTGCAGTCTGCAGGACCGAAGGCTCGTTATCTCGTCTTCCTTTGAAATGAAGCACTGGTTTCTTGTTCATCACACGCTTCGTGCTCGTTTGAATCCCATTAATCACCTGCAGACCCTTGACCACCTGGCCGGCTGGAAACCACTGCTTTAATCCAGAAACTGGTGGTTAAAGTACAGAGACAAAAGGGTGATCAGGTCTTCCTTTGAAATGAAGCACTGGTTTCTTGTTCATCACACGCTTCGTGCTCGTTTGAATCCCATTAATCACCTGCAGACCCTTGACCACCTGGCCGGCTGGAAACCACTGCTTTAATCCAGAAACTGGTGGTTAAAGTACAGAGACAAAAGGGTGATCAGGTCAGAAATAAAGAGCTGCAAATTAAAACAGGAAGTTAGAAGAACTTTTCACAATAATATACTTTATAAAACTTCTGTTTATTATTGGTTTTTATTATAAAACTGCATTAATGTAACAGTTATTCAATGATCTGTTTGGGGTATTTTTGCATTACTTCCTGAGGCATCAGTAAACACTTTGTGTATTATTTTGAATATTGTCCCGTGCTTGTTGTGCTCATGAACGCACCTCACTGTGGCTGGTCAGGATTAACATCTGGGCAGAGGTTAAAGGCACGAGTCGGGGCAGAGCATGATTTGGTTTGGCTTTAAAAAACAGATTGGGTCTGTTGGTTTTTGAGTAACCAGAGATTATGGACACTTTGACATTTTTAGCTTGACTATACATTTTGTAGAATACTTTGATAAAATTCAAGCACTAAAAAAAAAAGAAATTAATTTAGCTCAGCTCTGTTTGTTATGAAGATTAAAAATGTTTTGTTTAAAGTTATATACATTTTAGATAAATCTGTAGACTAAACTTATAGTGTCTGTTGATTTCAGCTTCAGCAACAATAAATTGATCTTATTTTAAGACAAACATTTCCTAGAATCAAATGTCATGAGGAAGAAATGGCAGGAGATGTTGCAGAGGAGATGGTGGTGCATGGTTACAGGAAGCAGAATCAAACCTGTGAGGTGCAGGACAGGGAAGTGTTTCAGGCATCAGCTGCAAGAAAATCCTCAAGGACACTCAGAGGCAACTAATCACACGTCAGGAGCCTCATGGTCATCACTAAAAGCAATTAAAGCTCCAACACCTGCATGATTTACAGCTGTGTTCAACTGAATGGGGGCGTATCAGCAATATCTGACGGACAAAGGCCGGCAGATTCTCTTTTAATCTCTTTTATGGAGAATAAACAATAAATTCAGTGACTGTTTGACAAGGAAGTCATAAAACCTCCTACAGGTTCAATTAAGTCAAATCACATTCCAGATGTGTTTAATCTGAGCTGCTGTGGCCTAAAAAAAGGTAGAAACTTAAAAAACAAAAGTGTCTAAAGCAGTTAATACATGAGTCATAAATAAATCACACAGATGTTCACAGACTGTGGTCTTTGTCTCCTCCCAGGCCGCTCCACATTCAACATCTGCCCAGTATGTCCACTGTCCCTCCTCTATATGTTCAAATCATCTCCATCACTACACTAAAAAAAAATCAGTAAAAAAAAACAGGTAAATGTACTGTGGAAGTGTGAAGGAATTTTCCGTTATCATTTTTTACAGGGGTTTCTTTTTTTTTTCGCGCAAAGCACCCTGGGAACAAGAACCTTTGAGAAGAAGCACAAAAGAGGACTCCATTTACCTGGCACCCTAGATTAACAGAAATTTATGTAAATTATACATTTAAAAAAACTGTTAAATTACGGGAAAATCTGTTTTAGGGTTTACGGAAATGTCTGTAAAAAAAAACGGAGAATGTACTGGCAGAAAATTACCAGGACATTTTCCGTTTTTTTACGGATTTTTTTTTTACTGTGTACCTTGCTGTGATTTCTGAATAGACCAAGTCAGGATGAGATATGAAAAAATCTGAACGTCATCTCTGCCGCCTCCAGCTCCTCCTGTCTTTGTGTTAGAGATGCCATCTCCAAGAAAATTAAAAAATCATAACTGCAGGCCTCTCCATCGTCTTGTTCACATTTCCTTTCACTCTTGCAGCTCTCTTCTACGTACTTTCATCCCTCTTCTCTCCAGATCATGCCTCTATCTCTCCAGGCTCTCTTCCACCTGTTCGTTACTTTCACTATAGATTAGAATTGCTTCGGCCCAAAAAAATCAGACACGACCCATAGTCATCATTTCCGAACCCCACCCAACCCAACGAATTGACACTAATTACAGGTCCAAACTTGAAAGGAAACCTGGAATTGTTAATTAAGTTTTGACTGCTTATATAGTTATTAACAGTCAGCAGATGTGTACGGCTGAAGAAAGGGGGCATAAGATTGGAGCTGAGGGGGTGTTTGTCCTTTCATTGCCGTCAAAGTGCATTAAATCCCTGCTTCTGCCTGCATTCTGCATTATTCAGACATGGACCCTGCTCTGTCATGTCTGCTTTGGGATCTCACCAGTTTGGGCCGTGGGCTGAGTGCGTCCTCTGAATGCAGTGGCAGAACATCCATTTGGGAGATGGATCGCTTCCTGGCAGTATAGTCCCATCTGAAGCTTAACTAAACTTTATTTGACCTCTTTCAAGGCCGGTCCACTCGCAGTGAAATGGCCGCGTACGGCTGGTGAATGTATGGCAACCCATGTTGCCATATAACTGCATCGTAGCTGATCCGCTAACGCAATCAAAAGCCCAACAGCGACCTGGCCATCCAACACATCATCATGGCCCGGCCTGGCTCAAATTCGAGTCGGTTCGGGCTCTGGTTAGAAATGACATCTCTACTATAGATTACAATGTCATCTGCGAACAGAATTAACCACCCGCTTCGAACGTTATCAATCACTAAATGGCCGTTATTAGTTATTATCATCCCCATATGTAGTGGTCAGACTGTCCCTCCTGTACCTCCTAGTAGGTTTAAACTACGTTATTAGCGTTGATGGCGATGATAATAGGCTCAGTTTTTAGCTTTGTTAGCGCTCATGCGTGGTTAGGTTTAGAGTAAAGGGTCTGGCGTTAGGTTTACAGTCTTGGTTAGGTTTAGGCACAAGGGTTAAGTTTAGGGTCGGTCCTCTGGGTCAGGTGTAAGGTTAAGTTTAAGAAAAGGGTTACACAAGCTGAAAAAACAAAACAAAAAAAGACACTTCCTGGTTTACCCCGGCGACACGTTGCCTATTAACAGCGATAATAATGTACCTTTAAACCTACTAGGAGGTAGGTGGGACAGTCTCACCGCTACATATGGGGATAATAACAACTAATAACGGCCATTTAATGGACTGATAACATCCGAAACCGCTAGAATCAACTGTTTTAGCTCAAGTTGTTTTTGTTCTTTTCCAGATCGTCATGCCCTAACATCTCAGTAATATTTGGTCAAGTCTAATTAATTAGTGTGAGTTAGTGAATTAAATTTCTGTTGTGTTTTTGTCTCAGATATACATTTGTGGACATCCTGAGGTCAATCCTGCTGTCGCTGGAATCCATGATAGAGGATCCTGAGCTGCAGGTCAACGGCTTCATTCTCATCATCGACTGGAGCAACTTCACCTTCAAGCAGGCGTCCAAACTGACCCCCAGCATGCTGCGGCTGGCCATCGAAGGGCTGCAGGTAGGACGCTGCGATCCGAGTGCCTGCTGTGGGGTTTCATTTGAAGGCTGTGATGAAAACATCTCCATGGTTTTGAAGTTTCCATCTCAGAATGTAAACACTGTTTTATTTTGTTCGTCTTTCACTTGATGATTCACTCGTCCTGACTCGTTGCCGTTTATTACCTTGTTGTTCAGACCAGCACGACACGGTGCCATGAACTACAATGACCGTTCAAGATTCTTGTTGAGGTTAACCCCATCTCACGAGTTTCTGGTCAAAGGCTGCAGTAGTTTGTTGGTCGAGACTAACCTGAATAAATAAAGGTTGACTGTTAGGTCAGTGCGATGGTCTCGTAATCCAGAGGTTGCAGGTTTGAGCTTAAGTTGCATCATGAAGGGAGACCGGCACAACAAACCCACAAAATGTTCATGCGCGTTCGCTCGCTGAAGAAGTAATCAACCAAAAGAAAAAACAACTTTGTGTCAAGACTTTCCTTTCTTTAAACCATTTGCATGGCAGCAGTTTAAACAGATGTCAAATGCATTTTCCTAAAAAACATTAAATAAAAAATAAATAAAAAACCTGGTTCCTTTTAAACAGAAATAAATGAGTTTTCCAGCAGTCTAAGATTCATTGCTAAGAAGCTTTTTTACACTAAAGAAATATTTAACCAAACAGATTGCTTTACAAATAGTGCTACGTTTAGATCAGGGGTATCAAAGTCAAATACACCGAGGGCCAAAAAAACAAATTTGCTACAAGCCAAGGGCCGGACTGGTTCAATGTTTATTATAAGGAGGTGATATAAGAATTTTTTTTCTTTCTGCACTCTTTTCATTCAGTGTTTTCTTTTTGATGAATTTGTTTTATTTTGTCTCTTTTAAATGAATGAATAAATGAATTAAATAAAATATTAAATAGCTTTACATCTGCTAAGTTCTTGGCATAAATCAACACAGACATGTTCCTGCTTTTAGTATTTTACATTGTTTTATAATGTAGCTGTTTATGTTTCGTTTTTTTAATACAGTTTTCTTATGATTTTTAATTAATATGCTTTTTTATGATTGTTTACTGTTGGCTGCAAGTATCAAGCTGCAAAATCCTTCATTTTCTACAGCTGATAGCTGTTGGTCATTAATTATGATGAAGTTTAGCAACTTCTCTGTGAACATTTGAGCTCCGTGGCTTCAGCGGTGTGTTTTTATTGTTCAATCCGGGGCGGGCTCTGATTTCGGTCAGCCGCTCTCAGCCTGTCCCTCCTACGAGACGGTCAGACAGCGGGTCGGACTGGACGCAGCTGGCCGCGGTCGGTCTCCCTGTTTCAGTTCAGCGAGAGTGGCGTCCCGCTGAAGCCCCAGAGCTCGAATGTCCAACGTAAAACTAACTTGACCGCAGTTTAATGTGGCGCTATGGCTCTGCAGACATTGCACATTGCTGTCTTGCGGTGTTTAGTATAAAACACTTCCCCACAGCGGACATGTTACGATGAAAAGTTGGCTAGCTGTTAGCTACAGTGCTACTCACTCAGTCCGCACGTTGTATCTGGCTGCAAACTATGAAATGGATTTCCTGAATGTGAAGTGGGTCTTATCACTCTGGGTTCATGAGACACGACTCCGGATCGGATTGGCCCCACCCCTACTACCGTTGCATTGTGGGGAATGTAGTGTTGGTGCGTGCAAAACACCAGAGGGCGGCTTTGGCGTGCAGGCCGTTTCCAATAGTGATTAAATATCATCCTGGGGGGCATAAATGATTAATTTGTGGGCCGGCTCTGGCCCGCTGGCCGGGACTTTGACATATGTGGTTTAGATGATGCAATCAAAATGGTTATGTTTCTTTTTTATCTTCACATTTATTTTCCCTTCTGTCCGTGCTCAGATTGGGTCATAATTGATTTTGCTTGTCTAAAACCGGTCTCTCTTAAAAATGAGTCCATGTGGCTCAATGAGACCATCTGACTAAATAAAGGTTGAATGAATATGAGTTGTTGATGTGACGACCTTCACAGATGAGAGGTCATCACTTTCTTGTTTTGCTCAGGATGTCTATACAGTGGACTTGTGTTTGGATTCTTCACGGCACAGAACCTCCTGCCTCTCCTCCATCATCTGGACACTTTCAGCATCTTTATAAAAACGAGGAGCTCTCAGGCAGAAAGTTCAGCCGTCGTCTGACGAGCAGCCGAACCTGCAGGAGAAGCCTCTCTTGTTGCAGCGTTTGTGGGAGTCTTTGGGAGATGAGCTCCTCTGAATCTTCTGGCAGTTTGTTCTTGGCTCCATTAGTCAGAGCAAAAAGTCTGAAGGGAAGCGTTTCTCGAGGGAAGACTGAGACGCAGGGTTGTGTGAATGATCAGCCGACGTTTGTCCGTGATATTAAACTGTCACCGCTGCAGCCTGCGTGGATTTCACACTAACTTCACTTCTAATATCCAATAATGCAAAAAAAAGCCTGCATTACTGATAAATCAGCCTTAAATACTTAGTGCTGGTTGAACGTCTGCATGTGAAGGTTTGTCAGGCAGATAAAACCTTTTAGCCACACGTCAATAGCGTTTGCAAAGTAGCTGCACAAAGTATTTTACGGTGGCCCTAAGGTGTAAATTTAATTTTGAAAGAAAAACAGAATTATGGAATTACATTAGAAAAAAAACGTAATTGCATTAGAAAAAAATGGAATTACATTTGAAAAATAAAGTTAATAAATCAATTAAAAAACTAAATAATAAAGAAAGAAAAAAAACTGCCCGTTTGGCTCAATGTAATTCCATTTTTTCAAATATTCCATATTTTTTCAAATGTCATTCAGTTTTTTCCTAATGTGATTCGGGCCACTTCCACTTTGATTAATGTAATTCAGTTTTTTCAAATGGAATTCTGTTTTTTCTTGTGCGATTCTGTTTATTCAAATGTTATTCTGTTTTTTCTAACGGGATTCGGGCCACTTCCACTTTGGCTTAAAGGTTCAGTATGTAATTTCTGGAACACGCTGGAACTTAGGAATTTTTTTTGAACAGAGACACATTTCTGGTCCCTCCCCCTCAGAGCCATATATGGCTCTGTTACCCCTTGCTCTGCTGAAATTCAAATTCAAGCTCTGTTTTTATTGGCTGGTTAACGGTGGGTCACTGTGGCTTTTTAGAAATGCTTTTAGAGAAGCAAGGGGACAATAGTTTTTTTCAGAGATTACTTGTCTAAAATCAGTATGTCAGTAGATAGTGACAGAGTGAAGAAATATGTTAAAAATATATTGTTAGAAAAGTTACATACAGCTCCTTTAATGTAATTCCATTTTTTCAAATGTAATTCCATTTTTTTAAATGTAATTCCATTTTTTTAAATGTTGTGATTTTGTGTTTTTTTGTTGCGTTTATTCAAATGTCATTCCATTTTTTCAAATGTTGTTCATTTACATCTTAGGGCCACCGTACTATTCGTAACAAACTGTGCACTGTATTAGAAAAAACAAACATCAGGAAAAAACAAAAATTGACACCTAAGAAACGTAATACCGGTAATAGTTCTCAGTGATGGCAATATAAAGAAACCACTGATGGTAAAATAATAATAATTTTAAAAAAGGATCCAGTGAGGACACGAAGCAGCAGCTTCTGGCTCATGGCTGCCATTTTTCATGAGTATCAGCAATGAAAGAGACGCTTTTATAACTGTTGCACCTTTTTTTTTCCTTCAGGGAAAGTAAAACGTGTTACATCAAACTGGATCTACTGCAGGTAATTTTCAGTTCGATTTTATTTGCTCCATGCGGTGACCCGAGGCCCTTCAGAGCGAGATTGATTGAAAAACAGGAAGTGTGAGCTGCTGCAGGTCCACAGGGGAGCTCAGTTCCACCGGTCGTAGTTTTTAGAGTTTTTATACACTTTGCTGTTATTATACTGTGCAAAATTATGTTTTAATACAACTAGTTATGAGATGTTAGTCAGTGGGATAAATATCTTCATGACAACATTTAATATGCAAAGTTTTCTGCAATGGAGTTACTTACTTTAATTATTTAGTTTAAATAATCGGTAAAAATAATAGTTTCACCAGTTTATTCATGATTTTTCTTGATGATAAATATATTTTATGATCCACACTACAAAAAACATTCAATATTATACAACTGTACTGGTTTTACTTCAAGATTTTCAAATAAAATTTAAAAATATATTTTTTACTGATCATTGAAGGATAATTTTGGTTTAATCAATGAAAGTGTCAGTTCTTTGGGAGTGGTAGAGCAGAAGTTGGAGAAGGTTGTCGGTTTGACTCCCCGGAATGACATAATTTGGGTAGAAAAGGTGTAGCACTCCAAACCTGCCTCCACCCTCATTTGCCCCACTCTGAGCCATTGAGCAAGGCCTTTAACCCCATCATCTGCTCCCCAGGGCGATAGCAGCTCTCTGCTCCACACAGAGGGCTGTGGTTCCTGGATCCTGGATAGAAGTATATATAAGTTTTGTTTTGTTTTTTGAATGTCCAGAGGACCAGACTTAGCTTTTTTAGAGAGTACAGTGCAGTATTTCTCCGCCGCTACGTTTACAACGTAAAACCGGAAACCGGAAACTGCGTAACTAGGCTTTTCTAAATAAAATTTCAAAATATATATATTTTTTTGTTTGGGTTTTTTTTTTATGAGAGATGCGTAATGATCATGAAACGTCGTAACTCGAGACCGTCGTAAGTCGAGGACTACCTGTATAATGAACAAGTTGTTTTTTGATAAGTGGACGCCCTCGCTGTGAGTATTCACCAGAGCCTGGAAACATGTTTTAATTCAACTCTCATCGTCCTTTAAAAAAACGTTTGTGCGTGCACGTTCAGATTTGAGCCTCTGCACAGTTTGTGTGGAGAGCTGAGGTGAGTCTGAGTCATTCCAACACACAAAAAGAACATCTGGCTGAATGAGTCACTTCAGTCCACTAAGCACCGAGCGTTCAGAGCCGCCACGCACAGTTTATTCTCTGGTTGGGTTTAATGATGGCTGATTTAAATCAAACACCTCGCTCACTGAATGTCGGAGCACATCAGCATCTCCACATCTGCTGCTACTGTTCCTGATAAGACCATATCCAAGGGTTTTTTCAGTCTTTTTGCAAGAAAATCATGTTTTGTTTGTTTGTTAGTTTATTAATTTTATAATATGAAATACAACAATTAACATATTCATAATAGAAACAATAAAAAAAAGAAAGGTAGCAGATGAAGAATACATCTTATTAAATCTGCTCCTTATTTACTTTTATTAGTACTGCTTACATGTAATTACTACTGTTTACATTTATTTACACTACTCTAATATCTACACCACTGCTGGTACATATACAGTGTGCTCTGAACGGTCTTATTTAGGTCTTATTTAGGGATGCCCAATGTGCCTTACTGCATATGCCACTTTTTGCCTCTATAACAACATCAACTACTACCTCATACATATACTGTGTACATTGACTCATACGCTGCTTTGCCACTTTGCAAATGTCAATGCTAGAAACCTTTAGTTTATTTTAGTTATACTTTTTATACTCTTTTTTTATACTAGTATGCAAAAACTCAGGACAATATTATGTTCATTAAATGTTTAATGTTTTAGTTTTAGAGTTGGTGTAAATTTTCATACTCTTATACCACTATGCAAAAAACTCAGGACAGTGTTAGTTTTACTATTTTATGCTTATGTCTATTATTATATGTTTCAGTGTTTCAATGTTTAGATGTTTACTGTTGCACCGAGGGACTGAGAGAAACGCAATTTCGGTCCTGTGTATGTCCTGCACTGTACATATTGCAGATCTGACAATAAAGTTGACTTTGACTTTGACTTTGACTTATTCATCTACCTTGTAATAACAGTTCAAACAATATTTTCTATAACAACAAAATAAGTAAATAACTCAGTCAATTTTCAATTCACATATATCACACATTAAATTAGATTCATTTATATTTTTTTAGCAATTCATTTTTACCAGTTTCTTAAATACAAGGAATGATTTGGCTTTTTTAACATCTGTCATTAAGTCATTCCATAATCGTACTCCTTGAATTAAGGTAGATCTTCCCATTCAAACTAGTTCGAAACTGTGGTTGTACAAATACATCTGTCCCCCTGAGATTATAACAGCTAGATCTTTTCACAAAATGCATTTGAATATTTGATGGTAGTGTATTTTTATGAGCTCTAAACATAAGTGACAAAATGTTATAATCCACCAAATCATAGAACTTCAACAATTTCATTTGATAAAATAATTCATTTGATGGGTGACGGTAATTTTTTCTTGTTATAATTCTTACAATTATTTTCTGCAAAATAAAAATAGGCATTGGGATTGACTTACATGCTTTTCCCCAAACATTAACACAATAAATCAAGTGTGGCATAATAATTGTATTATACAGTAAATACAGTGCATTGTCGTTTAATAGATGTCTGACCCTATAAAATATTGCAATAGATTTAGATATTTTTGTTTAACAGAATTTATATGTTGTTTCCATGATAGATTTTCGTCGATGACAACACCCAAAAGTTTTGCCTCACTGACTCTACAAATCACTGAGTCCTCAATTTGAAATGAAACATC
>JBBPBX010112647.1:0-10562 GCA_038048925.1 Garcialebias charrua
AGCTAGCCACACAGAGTTATGGATTAAAAAGGTGTAAAAAGAGTACTCACCTCTAAACGGATTGTATCCTGGTGGTCAGTTTGAAGAGCTGTTGGAACAGCGTAGCTCTTCAATTTTAGCTTCTTTGTAAAGCCCATGTCATACTCCATCTTGTTATCGAAGCTATCAGGAGCAAAATGGCGGTTGCAAACTCCGATACTGGGCGGGAGTGTGCCGTCTGCTACTTCCAGAGCAATCAACCACTGTCGCCTAAGCTCCAAATCCTCTGGAAACTGATGTATTCCACTAACACTCCTACACCCTTCTACGATACATCTTCGACTACGTCCCATCCTATCACACTGAACACTATGGCTAAACACTATGGCTAAAGCTAAATGCAATCGGCCTACACTACAGCTAACCTAAACTAACACTAAATCTAAATACTATGAAAAAATGTACAACTAAATAATCTAAAGTACCTAAAATACGAGACTAACCTAATAGTAAATATACTCCTAACCTAATGCTAATGCTAATTGTAGATTGCTATCATCCGTTGACCAACTCCCTCACTCTTCAGGGGAGTGGCTATGGCTGAACCTCTTTTATACTCAGGCAGGAGACGATGTGACGTTACAACTGAGCAGATGCTAATCTCTGATACAACTCCGCCCTGAGCTCTGCAGGGGGAGTGACCTTCTTGGGGGAGTGGCTCCACTTTTATATTCAGGCAGGAGACGATGTGACGTCACAACGGAGCAGCCATGTCACAACAGAGCATTTGAGCTAATAGTAAAATTAACGTGCAATAACCTCTGTTCAACCCATAGGGCTACCATGAACACGTTTTTAGACCAAATATTGCCGATTTTAACTAATACGAACAATTTTATGAAAATTAACACTGAAATTGTGCTCTGAAACTTTTTATACACATTCTAGGGAGTTTATCAGCTAAAAAAAGTTAAATTTGGGTTTAGTTTCACTTTAAACATGTTCTTACATGCAATGCATTGTAGGCCTTTTTACTTTAAACAGTAATAATCGCCTTTTACTTAATCTGGCTAATGTTTTGCACTCACATATTGGAGGTTTTACACACTGTAAAAGTCCTTAACATTATAGTATGTACAAGTATTTTCAATTGGCTTAAAACACCCAGTAAATGTAGCGTTTTTGTTAGTAACTGTTATTTACCACTGCCAGTAAATGCATCGTTTCACTTGTTGCTATCCTGCTGGTCTGTCAAGGGCAAAATCAAGTTTAAGCAATTTGATTGGCTGTATGGTCTGGGGTGAGGGCGTTTAAGCAATTTGATTGGCTGTGATGCTCTGGGGGGAAAAAAGCGTTGTTGGAGGTGTGAAGGAGTTGGTCGGCAGCGTTGATGAACAGGTTTGGATCAATACCGCTGGGACTTTTTGTTTTAGCTAACATTGAAGCTACAAAACTTTTCCCTGGACGTTTTTGTCTGTTTTCTGGAGCCACTGAACCGGACCACGCTCAGCGTATTGCTTGGATGTGGAGCTGCGGACCCAAACCACGCTCATGAACAGGAAATTACCGTTGGACTGAAGTTGGAGCAGTTTCATTGCCGTTAGTTCCAAACTGGTAATCCATGGTGGGGGTGAGTAACCCATTCCTCGCTGTTGTTCTGGGAGCCGCCATCTCTGGAACTGCTATTCTGAGGATGATAGCTCACTGAGTCCCTTCAGGCCTGCAACGTTTTAGAGCTAACTGACTGCTTTGTTAAGTCAAGAGACTGAAAAGTGTGGTTAATTCATTCAGCCTTGCCTGCTGAAGTTTTGAGACTGAAAAGTGTGGTTAATTCATTCAACCTTGTTTGCTGATTTTTTGTTGTTGTTATATGTATTCTGTTTGAGGGGTTGTTTTGTACAGTTCTGAGACAGTCTGGTTGCACTAACTGTACTAAATGTTTAACTGTGCTCTAATGTGCATTGCCCTACTGACCAGTACAGTTTATTAAACTGGTATGTTTTTTCAACTTTACTATTTTTCCTATTCCTTCCGTATTTAGTATAATGTTAAATTTGCATGTCATTTAGATTTTAGCTGGATTTATCTAGTTTTGATATTGGGCTCAGTTACACACTCTATTTACAGCATAGGCTGTCACCAAATAACACACTTATTTCATATTGTGAAGTATTTCATAGAGTGTAGGTCAGAGAAACTGGGCGCTGTTCATAGGGTAAACGTGAACAGTGGTTACATGTACTTTTACTTAAGTAAAATTAAACAGGGGTACTTTCTACTTTTACTTCACTACATTTTGCATTAAGTATCTGTACTTTCTACTACACTACATTTCTAAAATGCGTTGCGTTACACGTTACATTGAAGTCGCATTGCGGCTTTTTTTTTTTTTTTGTTCGTTAGTTTGAAAGTTACGGACGTAGAAAGTAACCAATGCAAAGCAGGCAGGTAACATTAGACCCGCCTTCAGCAAGAGCTGTGCCAGTGACGTAGACAACCTGCGTGCTCCTGCACCTCTACCTAACACACCCAAAATGGATTCCACCATGGAGAGCCAGCAAGAAGATACGCACCATCCATGGCCTTATTTAAAAAACTTCTTTGAGTTAACCGGTTCTAAAAACAACTCGTGGAGATTCCGGTGTCAACTTTGCCTCCCCCGAAACCATGAACTCCTGTCTTTCAAAAATTTGCCGTCAAATCTGAAAAAACACGTCGAGGTAAGTGAAGTTGCTAAACGCTACCTTACTTTAGCATGTGAAATTAATTTAGGTTAGTGGAGTCTTATGTAACCTTAGCCAGCTTCTTGTTCAACTGTACCTTGCTCACAAGTAAACAACTAAATTATTATAATCTTGCATGAACTGGCAACATGCATGTTGCTAACGCTGTGCTTGGCTGCTAAATAACATGAGCTGCAGTGTTTGGGTGTTTGTTGCTTGTGTGGCCCCATGCTTATAGAGCTTGGGCACTGACGTCACGACAAATGCGCCGCCGCCATGTTTTAGGACATCCTTGACCAAAACAAACATGGCGTAAAACACCACACGAAGAACAAACATGGACCGCGAGAATCTCAAGATCAAGATTCGTTACTCCGACAAACTTAACAAAGAAGCGAAGCAGCGCTATCTTGTTAAAATTGATTCAATTGGGCTAGATCCAGATGAGCACAGTCAGTGGACCGGTGATTTCAACGAGCTACCGCAGCTCCCGACATGAGCTACCTTGTGTGCGGTCTGAGTGCCTACACATGTGAGCAGTTCAGGAATTATAAATCTCTGGAAAGTCATCTTCAGTTCACAAATGGATGGGTGCAGGACCTGCAGATTTCTCAAGTCAACGACCAAAAAACTGTTGTTCTCACGAAGGTAGGTGAACACACAGGGACGTTGACATGTCGCAGCTGCTGCTGCCATTTTCTTCTCAAACTGCTGTGACAGGTTTTTAATTTCTGTAGATGCGTTTTGAGACAATTTTTAGAAAAACGGATCAAAGTAAATCACCCGACCCCTNAGATGAGCACAGTCAGTGGACCGGTGATTTCAACGAGCTACCGCAGCTCCCGACATGAGCTACCTTGTGTGCGGTCTGAGTGCCTACACATGTGAGCAGTTCAGGAATTATAAATCTCTGGAAAGTCATCTTCAGTTCACAAATGGATGGGTGCAGGACCTGCAGATTTCTCAAGTCAACGACCAAAAAACTGTTGTTCTCACGAAGGTAGGTGAACACACAGGGACGTTGACATGTCGCAGCTGCTGCCATTTTCTTCTCAAACTGCTGTGATGAGTTTTTAATTTTTGTCGATGCGTTTTGAGACAATTTTTAGAAAAACGGATCAAAGTAAATCACCCCGAGTTTTTCTAGTGACCCCTTAAAAAGATAAGCTGCCATGAAGAACATTATTTTATCTGCCCTTGTTCCAAAATTGATAATGATTTTGTTGAGGAGGTTTGTTTACAAAACAGATGTCCACAAAGTTTTTAAATTGTTCTAATGGGTTCTAACCCACCCATCTGCACATCCATCCACACATTCATCAATCCATCCACACATTCATCCATCCATCCACACATTCACATCCACACATTCATCCATCCATCCATCCATCCACACATTCATCCAGCCACACATTCATCAATCCATCCACACATTCATCAATCCATCCACACATTCATCCAGCCATCCATCCATCCACACATTCATACATCCACACATTCATACATCCATCCATCCATCAATCCATCCACACATTCATCCATCCATCCACACATTCATCCAGCCATCCATCCATCCACACATCCACACATTCATACATCCATCCATCCACACATCCATACATCCAGCCATCCATCCATCCACACATTCATACATCCATCCACACATCCATCCATCCAATGTAATATTAATTTATACCTTTTCTGCTACTTTAGAACAGGCTATTTACCATAAGTTGTATTAGGTTTTTAGAATATACTGTATTTGTAACCTAACCTATGGAAAAAGTAGTGATGTGAAGGTAATGGATTTTACAATTTTATGTTGATTAATGTAGCAGAAATTTTCTATTTTTCCCCCTAGGTTCTGCACTCTCAGCGCCTGAATGAAGCACCACTCCAACCATGGGTGATTCTACGTTCCACGGGACAAGTAGACTGTGCACAGTCTAATGCCTCTGCTGTTATGTCCTCCAGTGTCACCAGACCAGCTCTGTCATCTGTGCGCAATGTGTGCTACCCCAGAAAAACAACAAGCACAGCTGCCATGAAATGGGGGGTCGATCATGAAGAGCAAGCAAGGGAAACGTATGTCAAACTGTCAGCATCGCAGCATGACACCTTCAACCTAGCCTGGTTTAAACCAGACCCTTGTCCTTCACTTCGCTTCGTACTAGGGTCTGGACTTTTCCCATAGAGAAACGATTCTTGCTGGAGGCGTTGGCCTCTGCTTAGGAACAAAACCATTGGATATTTTGAACAGGGAAAGCATTCTGCTCCCTCCCCTCAGAGCCACCCCCCGTGCTCTGGTGAACTTGACTGACAGCTGCTCCGCCTCTTGCAGCGTTTCTCTCGCTGCGCAAATTCTGTGTTTATATGTTATAAAACGTTTTAATACAATAAAATCAAACCATGGATCGCTGGTCCAGCTCACCAAAAGACCAGAAAATC
Source organism: Garcialebias charrua (assembly GCA_038048925.1). NCBI lineage: Eukaryota > Metazoa > Chordata > Actinopteri > Cyprinodontiformes > Rivulidae > Garcialebias > Garcialebias charrua. The sequence goes on from JBBPBX010112647.1 coordinate 5,151, forward strand.
TGCAGGGACTCGGTCAGCAACTAAAACCCGAGTTTAATTCTCGTGACAACCTGAGGCATTTCCGTGTTCATTTTACTCAGCAGGAGGGTGGAGGAGAAGGAGGTCGAGGGAGCGATTACTTGACTTTTGGGAGAAAAAAAACAAAAAACTCCAGATAAGGGATTAAGCAGGGGAAATTAATAAATTTGTGTCACATATAAAACAGTTCTGCATCGCTTTGCATCGCTTTGAATGATGCCGTGCTCTGGTGAACTTGACTGACAGCTGCTCCGCCTCTTGCAGCGTTTCTCTCGCTGCGCAAATTCTGTGTTTATATGTTATAAAACGTTTTAATACAATAAAATCAAACCATGGATCGCTGGTCCAGCTCACCAAAACACCAGAAAATCTGATGGGACTCGGTCAGCAACTAAAACCCGAGTTTAATTCTCGTGACAACCTGAGGCATTTCCGTGTTCATTTTACTCAGCAGGAGGGTGGAGGAGAAGGAGGACGAGGGAGCGATTACTTAACTTTTGGGAAAAAACAAAACAAAAGAAAACTCCAGATAAGGGATTAAGAAGGGGAAATTAATAAATTTGTGTCACATATAAAACAATCCTGCATCGCTTTGAATGAGAACATGCCGCTGCTCGCTGACTGAGCGCTGGCAGAGCCCTTTTATAGGGCTCTGCGCGCTGGGACTGGTGGGGGCGTGGGTTAGGGTCCAAAACTCCACCCCTTCTGTTCTCTGATTGGTCCGAACAAAAATCTACCGGAGAAATCCTTGTGGGTGGGTGAAGTCCCAGACTGTGCAGTGAAGGGAAATGAGAATTGAGCGGAGCTGTGCAGGAAGGCGAGGGCCAGGCTACCTTCAACCTAGAAAAATTGATTTATAATAAATCCAGAATTTCCAGAGGTTGGTGCATCTCCAGATGGGATCATCCACTGCTCATGTTGTGAGAAAGGATGTCTGGAAATAAAATGCCCATTTAAGCACCGCGACAACTTCATCATGCAGGCCTGTGCAGATGACAGCAACTTTTGTCTTTATCAAAGTGATGGGAAATTAAACTTGAAGCAAACACACAAATACTACAGGCAGGTACAAATGCAGATGTTTGTGACCAAGTCAGCTTTTTGTGACTTTGTGGTGTGGTCACAGAAAGACTGTGTTGTTGTACGAGTATTTCCCGATGTGACCTTCTGGACCACCCTTTTGACAAAATCACAGGAGTTTTTTTTGAAGGTGTGTTTACCAGAACTTGTAGCATGTCACTATACCAGAGCGGCCGCCTCTACAACCTGTGATAATCCTTTATCAGAGCAACACTCATCTGGCAACTCAGCTAAGCACTGCTTTCTGACTTTATGCAGGTTTTTTATGCAATGATTACAATTTATTCTTTCTGTATGTGTTGTGTGTGTTATGTTTAATTTTGTGGACCACAAGTCTGTTGAATAAAGTTGATGATGATGAATAAGCAAAGGTACTATTGCTAATTTGTTTTTTATTCTGGCTCAGTGGTTCGGGAATCAGAATTTATTCTCAAAATTTTTGTTTGATATTTCATTGGTCCTAGTTCTCATTAGTTGCAAAGCATGCTTACATTTTCTAAAACTCACTTTGTTGTGCAAATATCAGATAAAATTGCACCTTAACATGTAATTTTAGCACATTGTTAATGTGAAATATATCTGCAAAAATCTAAAAAAGCTAAGTCTGGTCCTCTGGACATTCAACTTTTGAATGTCCAGAGGACCAGACTTAGCTTTTTTAGATTTTTTTACCTGGATTATTGAGCATACATCAGGGCAGGGGTCACCAACACGGTGCCCGTGGGCACCCGGGTGCCCCCAAGGACCATTTGAGGTGCCCGCGGACCTGTTCTACAAATAGCACAACTTACTACTAAGCTGCATTTAAAATTTCATTTTATTCAGTTGTTCTTTTTGTATTTATATATATTTTAAAATATGTTCTTAAAAATATGTTCATTATACTTTTTTTTTTTCAATTTACGCTTTGTTATTTCTGAAGAGTTTATCAAACTGGTGCCCTTTGTTTGACTCCGTACCCACGAAGTAGCTCTCAGTTTCAAAAAGGTTGGTGACCCCTGCATCAGGGTATATCTGCAAGAAGATTTCATTTTCTGTGTTTATTGTATTTGAACTGTATTTATTCTTGTTAACACTACAAATGTCACATATTTTACCCATGTGGTGACGGATAATCTTAAACTCGGTTGATCTGTTGTGTTACTGTAACTTAGACATGTTCAACATTATTTCACAAGAGACTACAAACTGAATTAATCTGCAATCATTTATTTACAGCATGCAGCATCGAAGTAACACTTGGGCAAAAGTAGATACATTTTCACGTTCAGTTCATCAGTCAATGTTCACACAGATAATAATTCATATTTTCAAAACAACACTGGGGCCTTGCAAACAATGTCTCTCTGGCCAGTGCACCAAAGGGCTGAGGTGTGTAAACATTACACCTATAGTCTTTCTAAATGTGGTGGACACAAGCTTTCGGTTGATGCAGAACAGGTGTGCAATGTGCTGGATTAGCAGATTAAGCCTCAAGCGCATTAAAGTTAGAAGGAGCATCTGAAAATGTGAAAGATTTCTTCCAGGCTGTGGAAGACAGGGGAGCAGCTGAGCCAGCACACCCATCACAACAGCCAAACATGGAAGCCCAGTGTAATACTTGACAATTGCATCATCTTTTAAGAATTGCTCATTCATTTTCTTTTGGGACAGCTCTTCCTTCAGGATCCTGTTTTCCTCCAGCAAGCGATTAATTTCAGCACCTCTGAGGACACAGTCCACATTCCTGCAGTGTTTCAGCACTGTCCTTTAGTGCAGCTTCATCACCCTTTGACCCCGCGCCGGTTTCATCCACCTCGGACCTCTGTACACCTTGAACCACGTCGGACCCCTGGGCTGTTTCATCCTCAGAAAAACTCTGAGCAGCTACACCTGGAGGAGCAGTTTCATCCATCTCTGATGTCTGGCTACGCAGATCTGGTGGTGTGGCAGGTGCAGTGTTGACCTCTGTGGTTGACTGGTGTCTCTTGGTCCGACGGGCAAATCGGGCAGTGTTCATTGTTTTGACTTCGGTGTGCCCGAGATGTAAAGAGGGTACCCAGTCAGGATCACAATGTAGGAATTCATACGCTGGCTTGCCTAAGAAGAGATAAAAGAACTTGATTAGATGATCTAGCTAGCCAGCCAGCTAGCTGTTTGTAAACGATCCTGTGTTACATATGAGCAGTTAATAAGTGTAATATTATTTATTTAAGCCTTACCTGTGTGGAAATGCTTCGAACACACAAACATGTGTCTGGAAATACTCCTGAAAGTGATGTTTGTTCGTTTAACAGGTCATGTCACCATGTCTCTGTTAGCTCAGCAACCTGTGTTCCTCTGTGTTGTTTCCATGCCGGAAAGCTGAAAAAACGGACTCCATTTGCAACACGGCTCCCCCTGCGATCGTGAGAACGATTGTGACAGTTCACAACACAACAAGCATTCACCATTTCAGCGTATTTCACCTAGGATAACACACTACAACTAACGCAAACCCCGGTCACGTCAGACTCCTTGTTCTAAAGTCCCGGGATGCTTTGCGCGATCCCGGTCCGCTGACGTCACGATTCCAAGCTCTATTCATAAGGTGATATATTATAGAATAACACCGTGTTACTTTAAAGCAGTGGTCTCAAACTTATCTGTGAAAAGGTTGCTATGGCTGCAGGTTTTTGCTCCACTTAAAGTGGACATCTGAAATGGCTGTGTGAGAAGACAGTTTAGTTCAGGGGTCTGCAACCTGTGACTCTGGAGCCACATGCAGCTCTTTGGTTCCTCTGCAGCAGCAGAACTTATATGAAGAAATGCTTTTATTATTTTTTCTGTTATCCAGATGTGACTGTTGTTGATACTAATGCTGTTGAAAATCCATGAAAATTTAACCTACACAAACTCTTCAATTATAAAATCAAACTACAGAAATACTCTGGCCACAATATAACTTTTAATTTGTAGGTTAATGCAAATGATTGTGATCAGGCTCATTTGCTGGTGAATTGTAAATAGCATGTTGATAGTAGTATATTATATGAAATATTTCATACTAACATAAATTATATTAATAAATTAAACAATATACCGGTAATTGTTTATGTAACAGGTTAAATCCTGCCGAATGTGCTTTCCTGACCGAATATGTTGGGACCATGAGCCCGGTTGCCAAGGCCCTCAACATAATGCAGGCAGAAGCAGACGTCCATATGGGGTGGCTGGTGCCCACCATAACCCTCCTGACTGTGAAGCTCGACCGCCTACGACTCTCCTCTAAGTTCTGCCAGCCACTGATCGATGCCCTGCAAGGAGGAATCCAGCAGCGCTTTGGACCTATGCTTGCTGACCCTGAACTTGTTGCTGCAGCAATTCTTCTTCCAAAGTTTCGTACTTCCTGGACAAGTGATGAACACAAGCTGAAACTGGGTAAATCATTTAAACTGTTCCTCACATTGCCATCTTTTTATAAATTATAAATGCTGTAGTGTTTTCTAATGCAAAGAACAGCTCCTGATCATCATAAAATGTTTTAAAGCAAAAACTGAATGCATTGCACAGTGTACAGCAGTGTATTATCTAATGAAATTATTAGCTGTCTCCACATCCCCATCTGTTTTTCTTATTCCACTGAGGAGCAAAATTAGTTTCTTCTCTTTATGGTCATTTCTGGTTATTGAGACACATACTTTGTTGTTTTGAAAGTACAGTGTTGTTGATTAAATCATGTGTCTCATTTAGGTAATTAGATGAATTATGTCTCCTCTGTTTGGTAATAATGATGATTGTTGTGTGTAGGCCTGAACTACATCAAGACCCACTTGGATCAGGAGTCAGTGCAGCTCCCTGGTAACAACTCAAGCTCATCAGAGGAGGAGGACTACTTTAGTGTCATGAAGGACAACATTCCAGAAAGGGCCAGACAGCTAGATGGATACTTGGCCAGCACAGTCACTACCATGGATGTTCTCAAGTCAGTCCCTGCAGTATGCTATTTGTCTTTGAAGTTAAAGGTCCACTGACATGATTTTTCTACTATTCATCAAATTGCTCAAAATATATATATTTTATCATTTAAATATGTTCGTTTTTGCAAACAAAATGATAAATCACTTTAATTTTGCTTTAAAAGTGATTTTGAACTTCAAGCCGTGTTTAATCATGGGAAATCCGTTTACACCCGAACGCACCATCTGTGACGTAGTGTCCAGAGTGAGAGGCAGAGGGCTCTCGTCTCTTTAATAGCGGACATTTTAAAACCCGACTAATTTATCAATCTATGTGAAGATTTGAGCTATTTGTCTTCATTTTGGGAAGCAGAAAATAGTTTGGGTGATGGAACAA
>JBBPBX010112648.1:0-10562 GCA_038048925.1 Garcialebias charrua
TATATATATATATATATATACAGGTAACCCCCGACCTACGACCCCATCGACCTGCGAACCACGGGACTTACGAACATATCATATTTAATAAAAATATGAATTAAAAAAAAAAAAAAAAAATTTTTTTTTTTTTTTTTTTTTTGTGTTTAAATGTTCTTAATTTCATGTGTACATCACTTTGTTGCAGCTCTGGTTGTTTTAAAGGCTTTATAAATAATAATTATGATAAAAAAGATCATTTCTGATCATTTTTGAGCAATTTTTGAGCAATTTTGGGAAACAGGAAGTAGGTCTTCAGTTTACACGGTCACAAATTAATGTAGAACACCGGACGCTATTTAAGGTTCAGTCACTGGGGTCTCCGGTCACAAATTAATGTAGAACACCGGCGGACGCCATCTTAGGTTAGCTGCCGAGAGCTGGACGAAGACTGGTGACCAGGATGGCTTCATATGGATTAATTACTAGCTGGAAACGTCTCTGTGAACTTTGTGGATGTCTCAAGTAGCAGCGGATTTATCGCCGATCGTGCCAGGCCGCCGTGCGAACACCTCCGGCCGGCCTGGCTACACCTCCGGCCTGGCTAGCTCCAGAGCTAACACTGGAGCTAACACGGGAGCCGGCCTTTTGAACACTGGTGACCAGGATCGCATCATGTGGATTAATTACTAGCTGGAATAGCTCTGTGGACGTCTCAGGCTGGAGCAGCGGCTGGAGCAGCAGAAGCTGCAGATTGATCGCGCCGCCGCTCCAACACTAGCTCATGGCTTGGCTAGCAGAAGCTAGCCAGCTAGCTAACACAGGCCTGGAGCAGCTGCGGTGGCGCGCTGCTCGGCCCGACAACAATCAACGCATGGCAACCTAAGATGTCGGCTTTGACCATCTCAAAGTAAGAAAATATATTTTTATTTATTCTGTAAATGTGAATAGCAATGTTTAACATTACAGTACACTACTTTACATGCTTAAATGTGTGCGCGCGCTCCGTTAGCATGATAAATAAAGGTTGAATGAATGAATGAATGAATAATTTTTTTTTTTAAATATAATTTTCACCCCCTACCTACGAACGGATCGAGCTGCGAACCGTTCTTAGGTCCCGATCTCGTTCGTAACACGGGGGTTCCCTGTATATATATATATATATATATATATATATATATATATATATATATATATATATATATATATATATATATATATATATATTTATATATAGCCGGCAGCGTTATCAATATTTGCACTACACTGCCAACTGAAAAGTAACAAAAATGATCCTAAAAGGATGAAATTACAAAAATCAAAGGATTTATTTAATACTTTACGTACATATATTCTATTCGGCCACGAAATTAACAAAAAATAGAATGATCTTTTAATCCCTAAAACCACGTTTAAATCTCAAATACACGGGTGTGTCGCCACCGCATTTATACATAAAGTAACCCAAATACATTAAACTAACGACTCGCCGTCGAATGGTCGACACAAAAGACACAATAAAATCATCCGGCCACGTTAATTTGGCTTGAAACAGCGGGGTTCTCTACGGATTATCCATTAGTAACCCAGCACAACCAGCCGGCAGACACAGAGTTAGCGTCTATAGGTAGTCAACAGATTTAATGAAAAGTAACTAAAATACATGAAAATAACGACTCACCGTCGAATGGTCATCACAAAACACACAATAAAATCATCCGGCCACGTTAATTTGGCTTGAAACAGCGGGGTTGTCTGCGGATTTATCCAAGTACCCAGCACAACCAGCTAGCCACAGAACTAGCCCTCGAGTTCACGACTGACCCGGAAGTTGTCATCAACATGGAATAGTCCATTTTTAGTAGGGGGATAAAGAAATCGACCGTTTTTTTTATTGCGTATTTAATGATCGTTTTCATCGTAACTATAATTATTTTTATGTTAAATGTACATTAACAAGCAGGATCAATGTTAGTGATGTAGGTGACTGCACGGGGCGAGGCGGGGCCGGGGCCACTGCTGAAATGGGACCCCCAGGCATTTACCTACATGGTAGAGCCGAGTCTGTTCTCAGCTCTGCCCCCCTCACCCTCACACCCTTTCCTCCTCTCTGCTGTTTACGGTGGGGAAAAAGGTAAAACAAGCAGCATAAGAGCTTGTAAATAAGTTTATTGGTTTTTACTGATAGATAATTAGTTATTAGCGGTACTGCATTTTAAATAAAAATAGCACAAATCCGCTTATGAATTATAAAAGTTAGTCAATTCACAAAAACGCTGACAAAAAGTTTAGGTCCACTGTAAGCGGAATAGCGCTTTAGCGCTCCCTAGTGTTCATCCGCCCACCTTTGCATGGATGGGTGTTTGTTTGGATAGATGGTTGGATGTATGTGTAGTTGGGTGTTGGGATGGATGGATGTATGGATGGGTGTTTGTTTGGATGGATGTGTAGTTGGATGTTAGGATGGATGGATGAGTAGTTGGGTGTTTGGATGGATGGGTGGATGGGTGTTTGTTTGGATGGATGGTTGGTTGGATGTATGTGCAGTTGGGTGTTTGGATGGATGGATGATGGATGGGTGCTTGTTTGGATGGACGTGTAGTTGGATGTTAGGATGGATGGATGGATGGATGAGTAGTTGGGTGTTTGGATGGATTGATGGGTGTTTGTTTGGAGAGATGGTTGGATGTATGTGTAGTTGGGTGTTTGGATTGATGGATGATGGATGGGTGTTTGTTTGGATGGATGTGTAGTTGGATGTTAGGATGGATGGATGGGTAGATGGGTGTTTGGATGGATGGGTGTTTGTTTGGATAGATGGTTGGATGTATGTGTAGTTGGGTGTTTGGATGGATGGATGTATGGATGGGTGTTTGTTTGGATGGATGTGTAGTTGGATGTTAGGATGGATGAATGGATGAGTAGTTGGGTGTTTGGATGGATGGATGGGTGTTTGTTTGGATGGATGGTTGGATGTATGTGCAGTTGGGTGTTTGGATGGATGGATGATGGATGGGTGTTTGTTTGGATGGATGTTTAGTTGGATGTTAGGATGGATGGATGAGTAGTTGGGTGTTTGGATGGATGGATGGGTGTTTGTTTTGATGTGTAGTCGGATGTATGTGTAGTTGGGTGTTTGGATGGATGGATGATGGATGGGTGTTTGTTTGGATGGATGTGTAGTTGGATGTTAGGATGGATAGATGGGTAGTTGGGTGTTTGGATGGATGGGTGTTTGGTTGGATAGATGGTTGGATGTATGTGTAGTTGGGTGTTTGGATGGATGTATGGATGGGTGTTTGTTTGGATGGATGTGTAGTTGGATGTTAGGATGGATGGATGAGTAGTTGAGTGTTTGGATGGATGGATGGGTGTTTGTTTGGATGGATGGATGTGCAGTTGGGTGTTTGGATGGATGGGTGTTTGTTTGGATGGATGTGTAGTTGTATGTTAGGATGGATGGATGAGTAGTTGGGTGTTTGGATGGATGGATGGGTGTTTGTTTGGATAGATGGTTTGATGTATGTGTAGTTGGGTGTTTGGATAAATGGATGATGGATGGGTGTTTGTTTGGGTGGATGTGTAGTTGGATGTTAGGATGGATGTATGTGTATTTGGGTGTTTGGATGGATGGATGATGGATGGGTGTTTGTTTGGATGGATGTGTAGTTGGATGTTAGGATGGATGGATGGATGAGTAGTTGAGTGTTTGGATGGATGGATGTGTGTTTGTTTGGATAGATGGTTGGATGTATGTGTAGTTGGGTGTTTGGATGATGGATGGGTGTTTGTTTGGATGTGTAGTTGGATGTTTGGATGGATGGATGAGTAGTTGAGTGTTTGGATGGATGGATGCTGAGAAATTTGAACAAAAATGTGACGTCTATTGGAATAAAAGGACATGAGAGACTGTTCCAGTAATTTAGCAAATAGCTTGTAGCTACTATTACATGTATATACTTTGTAACTGACAAAGTCGTGAATTCAGTTGTTGTGGACATTACAGCTGTTTATTTTGGCGTGAAAACTCTCGACGAGGCTTGAAGCTGTAAAACCTCCAGAAAAGATTCTTGGTCCAGCATTTCTCCAAGGTTGAGGCGGAGTCATCAGCATTTTGTCACTTCTTTTTTTTCTACTCATCTATTTGGCTGTTTATTCTGAACAAACTTTAAAGCAACTCGAGTGCAGAAGATAAAACAAAACACGACCTCTAACTCCATTGAACTCTGGCTTCACTGCGAAACGTGAAAATTACTTTCTTTCTCCTTCTGCCGCCGTGTTTGTTTTGAAGAATCTTGACATCCCCGCCTCTGTGGCGCCTGCGTCCTCCAGCACAATGGAGGTGCACACTCCGGCGTTGCCGACAAGGACGTGGCATGAAAAGGAAAGTTGTTTCATATTGTGAGCTGAAGGTTGTTTGTCTGACTGACACAAAAAGTTAAAATCTGTCGAGTTGTTCTCCTTTCTCGCCGTCTCGTTCCTGGGTTTGTGTCCGCGTGGCTTCCAGCCAACAAAACTCTGCTGCAGCTGCAACATTGTGCGAGCTAAATCCATATCTGAGGACCTCGAGGCCTAATCAAACAGGCTAAATGCATGGAAGGAGCCAATAACTCCTTAATTACTAATGAGAGTAATGACAATAATAATCACGTTGCTCCGCAGATGACGTAATCGAGGCAGGCGTGAGAGGCATATCGAGGGAGATCTGCCTCCGAGCAAGGCAGCAATTAGGGTAGAAGCTGAGGAGGCAGCTGGTGGCGAAGACTGGAGACGAGCTGCAAACGTCGTCTCGTGCTTGTCTTGCGTCTAACCCTTCGTCCTCCTCTCAGGCATCAGTGTCATCAGCCGCCGCTGCACACTGACAGCGGTGGGCTTCGTTATATCTGTCCTGCATCGGTGGAGCGAGAGCCGTGTTGTTAAAGGAGAAATCAAATCAAATCTGAAAAAAATCGATATAACAAGAATTTCATATAGTAAACAAAACACATAAACATACTTTGTATGCTTTTTTCAAGTCAGTAGCTTAATTCCTGCTACATGCCGAAGTGTAGTAATTTCTGTAGTAATTTTCTGGAGGACAGGAAATGACGCATATTTGTCCTCCTTTGCTACCTTCCAACAACACTGAAGCTAGAAACCCATCATTACTGTCCTCCTGTCTGTCATTTAAAATGGAAGCAGAAGACTTTTTTTAATCCGAAGGATATCACTTTAGTTTGTCAAAAACAGTTTGGTGATTTAGTGCTTTAATGGGCATTTCTATCCTGGAAATACGAATAGCCGTGCGTTAGCCGCCGCATGCTAGCGCCGCATGCTAACGTGGAAGTGGGGGTGTTGAAAATGTCCTAATGACAACAGAGGACACAAAAATTAGCGACACAGTCAATAGATCATCACAGGAGCAAATGATAAAGAACTAGCTCCGCTACAATGCGACCGCTATGCTAATGCTACGTTAGCCTGATGCTAGCGATGTTAGCTTGATGCTACCGCGATTTTAGCTTGCAAAATAAACATCTACGAGTGACAAACTGATGTTAATGAACTATAACATCAGAGTTAATTAATAACCGTTTTTAGACTATTTCATTAGTAATGCATGAATTGTCTGTATTTTCACACACTCATGATTTTCAGAACATACCTGTCATGCCGCTTTGGAAAGTAATTCTTGCGTTTACACCTGTCGAAGTTTTTTATCTTTCGGGAACCCAAAAAATGAAGCTCCAGTTGTTTTTTCTGGCCAATTAGAACAATTAATTGCTACACACTGAACCATGTTGTCCGCAACTCTTCCACTCACTAGCTACACAATACTGTATGAGGGACAACCGTGGCCCGACCTACGTCATACCTGGGAGCGAGAGCAGGCGGGGGTAGGGGTGTCAAAAACACCGGATGAGATTTTTTTCACTTTGCAAATTCTAAATTTGAGTTAGGATGAAATTTTTGACTTGTGAAAATTTCTCAACAAGCTTATTTTATGCTTTTCATTAGATTACTATTAGCTTAAAAACACTTTTCATTTCTCTTTTAAAGTGCCTTCGCGTCACCGAAGGCTGCCATGTTTAATGACCCTTCCTCCTCCTCCTGCATCCAGCTCTCGCAGCGTCAGATGTGGGGAAACACTCAATTTCTGTAATGGCTTGAAATGGAGTAAATATCACTCACCCCCTTGCATTTGTTACTCATTCAGCCCCGTTATCACTTGCCGCCTAATTTCCTGGTGCGCCAACAAAGGCAGGAGGCGTTTCCATGGAGAGGGAACCCTGGCGGTTTTTGTGCTTCTCTCAACTTGGCACCCTGTTCATTTCACAGCAATTATCCTGAGTCATTCCACACATTCTGCCACAGAAACTCAAGGGAAGGACCTTTCGGCTAATTGCTTTCAAATGGAAATAAAAAAAATAATCACACTGCTGCTTTGTCGAAATGACTCCTGTTCTGCAGCATTTGCTGTGGGAAATTGATGTGGGATTCCTCTTAATGTGCCGTTTACAATGCCCGCCACTCCATTTCTAGATAAAAAATACTGCCTTGAAATGGGTTTTCAAACGAAGTCGCGACAATGCACGCGCTGTAATTTTTGCATTTTGTAGGAATCAACATGTCTGTGAGGACGACTTTTGTTTTAAACCTTCACAGGTCTATTTTTGTGGGTTCGAGGTGTGAAATTCAGCTATAAATGCTGTTATTCATTACAGAATTAATATTTAATGGTGTGTTTCGGTTAACTCTGTCTTCACTCATTTTTCATTTTGGTTATGGGACTTTTACAATGTTCACGAAGTTTGAAAAAAAAAAAAAAGATTACAGCCTGCTGCTCAAAGTAATTAAAATTAGTCAAATCCAGGCACAAACTATCCGTCATGAGCTATTTGACACCTTGAGTTCAATATGCTTGTAAAACACAAATTATGTGAGGTGTCAGAAGCTCTGAAAACGTGGAAATATGGCTGGAGACTCTTTAATGATGTCCTGGGGCTGGAAAGACATCTAGCGGGCTGCAGTGAAGCCACACGAGACATCCAAAGGTTAGGAACGGTCTGCCGAGGTTTGCTCTGAAGATTTTTTTTAAAGTTCCTGCGTGTAGAATGGGGGACAATTAGTGACGAGTTGTGTGAAAATAACGAGTAGTTGTGAACTCATTAAGCAGTTTATATAAAATTAAAGTAGTTCAGAAAGTACAGATTTAACAGTCAGAAAAGTTGTGACTTATTATTAACTTTACAACCTTTAGCGTGTGACCAAAGCCTTGTCCTGGCAGCTATAGAAGCATCGTCAATGCTGTTTTGACCAGAAGGTAAGAGAAGGTTAACCAGCTACCGTACTTGCCGATGAACACATTGCACCGCCCTACAAATTGAATAGTCCAAATATGTCTAATAAAGTGGGGGGAAAAAACATAAATGTGTCGCTCCGCCGTATAATTTGCGTCTATTATGCGTCGTCTCTGACCACCAGGAAGCGTGGGCCGGTGTTGTTCCAAAAATCAATTGGCTGCCATATGGTGACCGCGGGAGCGTGCACGGGAGGACTTTAGCAAGAATTTAACAAGATTAGCGTTTAAAAACAATTATTTGTTTGCTCAAAATTACAGTAAAGGTGTGTCTCAGTTCAACGTTTCCTAAATAAATGCACTTTGACGGCCAAATCTGCTGCATTTCAAAAGCCGATTTGCGGCTGCGGGAGCGCGCAGAGGGATGACTCGCTGTGCATTTGTTCAAAATATAACAAGATAACCAGCTAAAAACAATTTTTTTTTTGCTCAACATTATAGTAAAGATGTGTCTCAGTTGAACTTTTACTTAATAAATGCACTTTAAAGGACAACACCCACCATGTTTTCAAATTTGCATCGCCATTAATATGTAGTAGTGACTTAAATAATAAAACAGGAGCGTTTTATTGATATTGTAGAGAAATAACGCTAAATGTGTTATTTCATGACTTTAATCAATCAATCAATCAATCTTTATTTATAGAGCCCTTTTCAGCAGCCAGAAGGTGCACAAAGTGCTGAACAATACAGAAATAAAACAAACAATAAAAAATAACAATAAAAAACAGCCAGTAAAAAATTTAAAACAATCAAGACCTAACAAGAATGTCAAAGAACTACTAGGTACTGTATTAAAAGCCTGCCTGAATAAAAAGGTTTTAAGATTAGATTTAAAAGACTCCATATGAGTGATGGAGCGCAAGTCCAGAGGTAGCATATTCCAGAGACTGGGTGCAACGACAGAAAAGGCCCGGTCACCCCAACGTTTGTAGTTGGACTTTGGGATGGACAGGAGAAATGTACTGTATTAGATGATCTCAGTGTTCTCCTATATTCACGGACAGTTACAAGATCAGTCAAATACAGTGGGGCAAGACCATTTAAGGAGATTTTACGCAGCAGCTCTGGCAAAATCTGCCCCTCTCCATATATGGGCATCAACGTCATTCAAGGATCCATCTTGAGACGGAGTTAAAAAGTAGCTTTCTTATTTCTGACCAGAGTAGTTACGAATACAACTAAGAAAATGCCAAACCGATGTGTTGCCCAGTTCTGCAGCAATACCTCGAAGGATGGCGTTGGTGTTCATTATTTCCCCAACATCAAAAGGATTCAGAATGCTGGATAAAGTTTGTTCAAGTCAAACGAGCTGACTTCATTGCTCCATCGCGTAGCAGTGTTTTGCGGGTAGGACTTTTGCTCAATTTAATTTTTGAATTTTTGACCTCAGAGCAGAATGAATAATAGAGCAGGCTTTTAAATGTACCATAGTTTGTTAATATTCACGCAACTTTTTCATGAAAGTCTGTGTCGCTATCCTGTGGCTAGTTAGCATAATGCTAATGCTAGTTAGCATAATAATTTGTCCATCAGTTCTCGTTTTTTCTCGGCATTACATTGCACGGAAATAATAAACATCCCCCAATGTCTGAGCTAGGCACAAACGTAACTGTGAAGTGTGTACAACTCTGCAGCCGCTCTGTGTGTCCGCGGCCTCAGCCTCGATGACGTCGGTTCACAGCTATGAGTGTCCGGGTCTGAGCTCTGTGTGTCTGCGGCTGCAGCAGCGGGTGAAGTGAGGTTTTAGCACTTACATGTGTAAGGATGGAGGATAAAAAATGACTGGTTATGACTGTGTGGCGAAGTCGGAATGTAAGATCCATTGCAGTGCCTTCTGACTGGATCCTTTAACTACGTCATTCCGGAGTTCGGCAAACATTGGCAGGGTTTCCGGATGCTTCCGGGACTCCGTTGTTTTTTTTGTTTGTTTTTTTTTTTTTTAACCATACCCAAATGCAAAAATGAAAATAGACATCATATTCTACTACAGTAATTGTCCAATATGGTGAACTGTTACTGTCACGGTGGGTGTTGTCCTTTAATGGTCAAATCAGCTGCATTTCGCCTGGGCGGTGCAGCAAAATGCAGCTGATTTGACATTTGCTCCAGGAGTTCCGGAGTGAGACAAAGGTGGCTTTGTATGGCAAGCCAAGTGTCCCATTTTTACATATTAATGAGACACTTGGCTTGCCATATTAGTCAAGGGCCCTCTAGTGGCTGAAAATGGTAGTGTTCAATACTTGCCATGTCAGAATGAATGAAATCATCAGAGCTCAGCAAAAAATTGGTTCATAAATAAGGGGGGAACAAATAAGTTGCTTCACTGTATAAGTCATAGGCATGTTAATTTATGCAAAAAACTGAGATATAAATTGAAAATTACAGTAAAAATATTTCAGCTCTATTTATGTCACACGTCCAAATGGAAACGTTAAAAAATAATCCTTCCCTAATCAATTATGATTTTGTAAAAAAAAACGTGACATTTTGTGTGCTCTACTAGAGGAGTCAATGAGAGGAACAATGCTAAAGTGTCTTTCTCTGAAACTGAGGGGTTCGGCTGATACAACCCAAATATCAGCCGACAACAACTCAGGTTCTGCTCTTCAGAAAACTGCCTTTGAGCTGTAATGAGAAGAGTGAGAAGTGCTGGAAAATTGTTTGTGAAATCACAACGGCTGATGGCCTCACTATCAGCACTTACGTCCAAACCTGCAGTCACGCTGAGCAGAGCTTGTGGAGGAGGACTTTGTCTTCTTGTGTGTTTCATTTGTTAGACTTTAAATGTACACAATTCATATTATAATAATAATCTGTGGGTAATAATAATAAATCATGTCAGATTTAGGGTCATTAGTTCACATGTTGTTCACTTTTTATGGCTTAAAGACAAACTCAGCAGGTTAATAACTACTACAATAACTAATTATTACGCAAGTAATGTTAACTTTTTGCCACAACTAAGCAGTGGTGGAGAAAGTACTCAAACACTGTACTTAAGTAAAAGTACAAATAAACAGTCAAAAAGGTACTCTAGTAAAAGTAGAAGTACCATATTAATGTTTTACTTAAGTAAAAGTAAATAAGTACTTGCTTTTAAAAATACTTAAAGTATTAAAGTAAAATCAAAAAGGCGTTCAATTCAGGATCAACTGGACTTTATTTGTAACAGAAAACGTTTCGACTTCTGTCCAGAAGTCTTTTTCAATTCTGAATGGAAGCTGTGAGAACGAGAAGT
>JBBPBX010112650.1:0-10562 GCA_038048925.1 Garcialebias charrua
AAGGTGTTTATGTTAATTAGCAAATAGCCTCCATAGCGCCCCCTAGATTATTCAAACTGTTGTATCTCAGTGATACATCATCCGATCTGAACCAGATTTATTGTGCATCATCAGTGAGCCCTTGTGGACACATTGATATGGTGGGCTAACATTTGACTCAAGTGCGCCCCCTACATTATTTCTATAGTTATATCTCAGTGATACATCATCCGATCTGCACGAGATTTATTATGCTTTATCAGTGAACACTTCGACACACATTGATAATGTTATGTAATTTTTTACTCCATAGCGCCCCCTATATTATTACTACAGTTATATCTTAGTGATACATTATCCAATCTGCACGAGATTTATTATGATTCATCAGTGAACGCTTCTACACACATTCATAATGGTATGTAAATTTTTACTCCATAGCGCCCCCTGTATTATTACTACAGTTATATCTTAGTGATACATTATCCGATCTGCACGAGATTTATTGTGCTTTATCAGTGAACACTTCGACACACATTGATAATGGTATGTAAATTTTTACTCCATAGCGCCCCCTATATTATTACTACAGTTATATCTTAGTGATACATTATCCAATCTGCACGAGATTTATTGTGATTCATCAGTGAACACTTCTACACACATTGATAATGGTATGTATATTTTTACTCCATAGCGCCCCCTATATTATTATTACAGTTATATCTCAGTGATACATTATCCGATCTGCACGAGATTTATTGTGCTTCATCAGTGAGACCTTGTCGACACATTGATATTGTGGTTTAACATATGACTCAAGAGCGCCCCCTAGATTATTCAAACTGTTATATCTCAGTGAGACATCATCCGATCTGAACCAGATTTATTGTGCGTTTGCACACCTGGTGTGGGATAGACATGAGAGACTTCGAAATGGTGAACGAGCGGACGAGCTGGATTTTGCGCGGTCGCCTCAATAAGGCCAGAGCGGCGCTAAGCTGCGAGGGCCTCAATGCTGCTTGCAGCTTTAATTAGGCCCGAAGCAGCGAAGCGCTGCAAGGACCTATTGTAATTGTAGTGTTTATTATTAGGCCCGAAGCAGCGAAGCGCTGCAAGGACCTATTGTAATTGTAGTGTTTATTATTATTAGGCCCGAAGCAGCGAAGCGCTGCAAGGACCTATTGTAATTGTAGTGTTTATTATTATTATTATTTTTTTTATTTTTATTCTAGTCCCTCTTTAAGTGGCCTTTTGGGGGCTTTATCATATACGAAAACTCACCAAATTTGGCGGACTCGTCAGGACTGGTGAAAAATTACGTATTTTGGGGGCGTGGCAAAAATCGCCACAGAAACGGCTCAAGAGCGCCCCCTAGAAATTTTCAAAATACCCTCCGCATTGACCTTAGTTTGACGTAGAATCATGAAATTTGGTACACTTGTCCAACTCACCAAGATGCACAGAAAACCCTCTGGCACCAATGTTGTACAATAAATGGTAAGGCGGCCATTTTGGAACGATGACCAAATTTTCACCCCTTTTTGGCCGTTTACAGCCTCTGCATTTGAACGAACTCCTCCTATGAATTTCGCTCGATTTGGTTCAAACTTGGCCAGTTTCTTCATAAGGCACGGGGGAACAAACGACATCAAAATTGTGCGTTTTCATGAATGCTGAAGGGGCGGGGCCAGACGTCAAATTTGGACATCTCGCCATGAAAAACGAAACGCTTACAGCTCTTACACGAAAAGAGTCTAATACATCAAACCTTCAGTTATTGACCCACATCCGGTCCCCTGCAAAACTGTATGGTCAAATCATGACATCACTTAAGCCACGCCCCCTGACAACAGGAAGTGTAAAGTTTTACTTTGAAAGGTCCATATCGGACCCGTGTTACCTAATCAGCGTGACATTGTGTCCAGTGACTAAAGACATGTTGGTGTAACAAGCTTTCCAGCACTGTTCGTTTTGGGTGGAGCAAGTGGGCGTGGCGACATGGCGAAGTAAGACGTAACGCCATAACCATACGTTTGGATCTAAAATCCACAGATTTGATCCGAGAAGTACCAAAATCAGTATGATCGATCATTGCCCAACCCTTGAACAGGTGTTTATGCTAATTAGCAAATTGCTACAGAAACGGCTCAAGAGCGCCCCCTAGAAATATTCAAAATACCCTCTGCATTGACCTTAGTTTGACGTAGAATCATGAAATTTGGTACACTTGTCCAACTCACCAAGATGCACAGAAAACCCTCTGGCACCAATGTTGTACGATAAATGGTAAGGCGGCCATTTTGGAACGATGACCAAATTTTCACCCCTTTTTGGCCGTTTACAGCCTCTGCATTTCAACGAACTCCTCCTAGGGATTTCGCTCGATTTGATTCAAACTTGGCCAGTTTCTTTATAAGGCACGGGGGAACAAATGTTATCAAAACTGTGCGTTTTCATGCATGCTGAAGGGGCGGGGCCAGACCTCAAAGTTGGACATCTCGCCATGAAAAACGAAACGCTTACAGCTCTTACACGAAAACTGTCTAATACATCAAACCTTCAGTGATTGACCCACATCCGGTCCCCTGCAAAACTGTATGGTCAAATCATGACATCACTTAAGCCACGCCCCCTGACAACAGGAAGTGTAAAGTTTTACGTTGAACGGTCCATATCGGATCCCTGTTACCTAATCAGCGTGACATTGTATCCAGTCACCGAAGACATGTTGGTGTAACAAGCTTTCCAGCACTGTTCGTTTTGGGTGGAGCAAGTGGGCGTGGTGACATGGCGAAGTAAGACGTAACGCCGTCACCATACGTTTGGTTCTAAACTCCACAGATTTGATCTGAGGAGTACCAAAATCATTATGATCGATCATTACCCACCCCTTGAACAGGTGTTTATGCTAATTAGCAAATACCCTCCATAGCGCCCCCTAGATTATTCAAACTGTTGTATCTCAGTGATACATCATCCGATCTGAACCAGATTTATTGTGCATCATCAGTGAGCCCGTGTGGACACATTGATATAGTGGGCTAACATTTGACTCAAGTGCGCCCCCTACATTATTTCTATAGTTATATCTCAGTGATACATCATCCGATCTGAACCAGATTTATTGTGCATCATCAGTGAGCCCTTGTGGACACATTGATATGGTGGGCAAACATTTGACTCAAGTGCGCCCCCTACATTACTTCTATAGTTATATCTCAGTGATACATCATCCGATCTGAACCAGATTTATTGTGCATCATCAGTGAACACTTTGACACACATTGATAATGTTATGTAAATTTTTACTCCATAGCGCCCCCTATATTATTACTACAGTTATATCTCAGTGATACATTATCCGATCTGCACGAGATTTATTGTGCTTTATCAGTGAACACTTCGACACACATTGATAATGTTATGTAAATTTTTACTCTATAGCGCCCCCTATATTATTACTACAGTTATATCTTAGTGATACATTATCCGATCTGCACGAGATTTATTGTGATTCATCAGTGAACACTTCTACACACATTGATAATGGTATGTAAATTTTTACTCCATAGCGCCCCCTGTATTATTACTACAGTTATATCTTAGTGATACATTATCCGATCTGCACAAGATTTATTGTGCTTTATCAGTGAACACTTCGACACACATTGATAATGGTATGTAAATTTTTACTCCATAGCGCCCCCTATATTATTACTACAGTTATATCTTAGTGATACATTATCCGATCTGCACGAGATTTATTGTGATTCATCAGTGAACACTTCTACACACATTGATAATGGTATGTAAATTTTTACTCCACAGCGCCCCCTATATTATTACTACAGTTATATCTCAGTGATACATTATCCGATCTGTACGAGATTTATTGTGCTTTATCAGTGAACACGTCGACACACATTGATAATGGTATGTAAATTTTTACTCCATAGCGCCCCCTATATTATTACTACAGTTATATCTCAGTGATACATCATCCGATCTGAACCAGATTTATTGTGTATCATCAGTGAGACATTGTGGACACATTGATATTGTGGTTTAACATATGACTCCAGAGCGCCCCCTAGATTACTCAAACTGTTATATCTCAGTGAGACATCATCTGATCTGAACCAGATTTATTGTGTATCATCAATGAGCCCTTGTGGACACATTGACAAGGTGGGCTAAATTTGACTCAAGTGCGCCCCCTACATTATTTCTATAGTTATATCTCAGTGATACATCATCCGATCTGAACCAAATTTATTGTGAATAATCAGTGAGCCCTTGTGGACACATTGATATTGTGGTTTAACATATAACTCCATAGCGCCCCCTAGATTATTCAAACTGTTATATCTCAGTGATACATCATCCGATCTGAACCAGATTTATTGTGCATCATCAGTGAGCCCTTGTGGACACATTGATATGGTGGGCTAACATTTAACTCAAGTGCGCCCCCTACATTATTTCTATAGTTATATCTCAGTGATACATCATCCGATCTGAACCAGATTTATTGTGCATCATCAGTGAGCCCTTGTGGACACATTGATTTTGTGATTTAACATATAACTCCATAGCGCCCCCTAGATTATTCAAACTGTTATATCTCAGTGAGACATCATCTGATCTGAACCAGATTTATTGTGCGTGTGCACCCCTGGTGCGGAGTAGACACGAGAGACTTCGAAATGGCGACCGAGCGGACGAGCTGGAGCTCGCGCGGTCGCCTCAATAAGGTCCGAGCGGCGCTAAGCTGCGAGGGCCTCAATGCTGCTTGCAGCTTTAATTAGGCCCGAGCAGCTAAGCGCTGCGAAGGCCTATTGTAATTGTAGTGTTTATTATTATTTTTTTTTTTTTTATTATTATTATTATTATTATTTTTATTCTACTGCCTCTTCAAGTGGCCTTTTGGGGGCTTTATCATATATGAAAACTCACCAAATTTGGCGGACTCATCAGGACTGGTGAAAAATTATGTATTTTTGGGGCGTGGCAAAAATCGCCACAGAAACGGCTCAAGAGCGCCCCCTAGAAAATTTCAAAATACCCTCCGCATTGACTTAGTTTGACGTAGAATCGTGAAATTTGGTACACTTGTCCAACTCACCAAGATGCACAGAAAACCCTCTGGCACCAACGTTGTACGATAAATGGTAAGGCGGCCATTTTGGAACGATGACCAAATTTTCACCCCTTTTTGGCCGTTTACAGCCTCCGCATTTGAACGAACTCCTCCTAGGGATTTCGCTCGATTTGGTTCAAACTTGGCCAGTTTCTTCATAAGGTACGGGGGAACAAACGATATCAAAATTGTGCGTTTTCATGAATGCTGAAGGGGCGGGGCCAGACGTCAAAGTTGGACATCTCGCCATGAAAAACGAAACGCTTACAGCTCTTACACGAAAAAAGTCTAATACATCAAACCTTCAGTTATTGACCCACATCCGGTCCCCCGCAAAACTGTATGGTCAAATCATGACATCACTTAAGCCACGCCCCCTGACAACAGGAAGTGTAAAGTTTTACGTTGAACGGTCCATATCGGACCCCTGTTACCTAATCAGCGTGGCATTGTGTCCAGTGACCGAAGACATGTTGGTGTAACAAGCATTCCAATACTGTTCGTTTTTGGTGGAGCATGTGGGCGTGGCGACGTGGCGAAGTAAGACATAACGCCATCACCATACGTTTGGTTCTAAAATCCACAGATTTGATCCGAGGAGTACCAAAATCAGTATGATCGATCATTGCCCACCCCTTGAACAGGTGTTTATGCTAATTAGCAAATCGCTACAGAAACGGCTCAAGAGCGCCCCCTAGAAATATTCAAAATACCCTCCGCATTGACCTTAGTTTGACGTAGAATCATGAAATTTGGTACACTTGTCCAACTCACCAAGATGCACAGAAAACCCTCTGGCACCAATGTTGTACGATAAATGGTAAGGCGGCCATTTTGGAACGATGACCAAATTTTCACCCCTTTTTGGCCGTTTACAGCCTCTGCATTTCAACGAACTCCTCCTAGGTATTTCGCTCAATTTGATTCAAACTTGGCCAGTTTCTTTATAAGGCACGGGGGAACAAATGTTATCAAAACTGTGCGTTTTCATGCATGCTGAAGGGGCGGGGCCAGACCTCAAAGTTGGACATCTCGCCATGAAAAACGAAACGCTTACAGCTCTTACACGAAAACTGTCTAATACATCAAATCTTCAGTGATTGACCCACATCCGGTCCCCTGCAAAACTGTATGGTCAAATCATGACATCACTTAAGCCACGCCCCCTGACAACAGGAAGTGTAAAGTTTTACATTGAACGGTCCATATCGGACCCCTGTTACCTAATCAACGTGACATTGTATCCAGTCACCGAAGACATGTTGGTGTAACAAGCTTTCCAGCACTGTTCGTTTTGGGTGGAGCAAGTGGGCGTGGTGACGTGGCGAAGTAAGACGTAACGCCGTCACCATACGTTTGGTTCTAAACTCCACAGATTTGATCTGAGGAGTACCAAAATCATTATGATCGATCATTACCCACCCCTTGAACAGGTGTTTATGCTAATTAGCAAATAGCCTCCATAGCGCCCCCTAGATTATTCAAACTGTTGTATCTCAGTGATACATCATCCGATCTGAACCAGATTTATTGTGCATCATCAGTGAGCCCTTGTGGACACATTGATATGGTGGGCTAACATTTGACTCAAGTGCGCCCCCTACATTACTTCTATAGTTATATCTCAGTGATACATCATCCGATCTGAACCAGATTTATTGTGCATCATCAGTGAGCCCTTGTGGACACATTGATATGGTGGGCTAACATTTGACTCAAGTGCGCCCCCTACATTATGTCTATAGTTATATCTCAGTGATACATCATCCGATCTGAACCAGATTTATTGTGCTTTATCAGTGAACACTTTGACACACATTGATAATGGTATGTAAAGTTTTACTCCATAGCGCCCCCTATATTATTACTACAGTTATATCTTAGTGATACATTATCCGATCTGCACGAGATTTATTGTTCATCATCAGTGAGCCCTTGTGGACACATTGATATTGTGGTTTAACATTTGACTCAAGTGCGCCCCCTACATCATTTATATGGTGATATCTCAGTGATACATCATCCGATCTGAACCAGATTTATTGTGATTCATCAGTGAACACTTCTATACACATTGATAATGTTATGTAAATTTTTACTCCATAGCGCCCCCTATATTATTACTATAGTTATATCTTAGTGATACATTATCCGATCTGCACGAGTTTTATTATGATTTATCAGTGAACACTTCGACACACATTGATAATGTTATGTACATTTTTACTCCATAGCGCCCCCTATATTATTACTACAGTTATATCTTAGTGATATATTATCCGATCTGCACGAGATTTATTATGATTCATCAGTGAACACTTCTACACACATTGATAATGGTATGTAAATTTTTACTCCATAGCTCCCCCTGTATTATTACTATAGTTATATCTTAGTGATACATTATCCGATCTACACGAGATTTATTGTGCTTTATCAGTGAACACTTCGACACACATTGATAATGGTATGTAAATTTTTACTCCATAGCGCCCCCTATATTATTACTACAGTTATATCTTAGTGATACATTATCCGATCTGCACGAGATTTATTGTGATTCATCAGGGAACACTTCTATACACATTGATAATGGTATGTAAATGTTTACTCCATAGCGCCCCCTATATTATTACTACAGTTATATCTCAGTGATACATTATCCGATCTGCACGAGATTTATTGTGCTTTATCAGTGAACACTTCGACACACATTGATAATGGTATGTAAATTTTTACTCCATAGCGCCCCCTATATTATTACTACAGTTATATCTTAGTGATACATTATCCGATCTGCACGAGATTTATTGTGATTCATCAGTGAACACTTCGACACACATTGATAATGGTATGTAAATTTTTACTCCATAGCGCCCCCTATATTATTACTACAGTTATATCTTAGTGATACATTATCCAATCTGCACGAGATTTATTGTGATTCATCAGTGAACACTTCTACACACATTGATAATGGTATGTATATTTTTACTCCATAGCGCCCCCTATATTATTATTACAGTTATATCTCAGTGATACATTATCCGATCTGCACGAGATTTATTGTGCTTCATCAGTGAGACCTTGTCGACACATTGATATTGTGGTTTAACATATGACTCAAGAGCGCCCCCTAGATTATTCAAACTGTTATATCTCAGTGAGACATCATCCGATCTGAACCAGATTTATTGTGCGTTTGCACACCTGGTGTGGGATAGACATGAGAGACTTCGAAATGGTGAACGAGCGGACGAGCTGGATTTTGCGCGGTCGCCTCAATAAGGCCAGAGCGGCGCTAAGCTGCGAGGGCCTCAATGCTGCTTGCAGCTTTAATTATTATTATTATTCTTCTTCTTCCGTCACTTCGCGCGGCCGTTTGGAGCCTTTAACATATTCAAAAACTCACCAAACTTCACCCAAAATTGTCCCCCAACGAAAATTTTATGAATCTGGTGTAATCGCAAGTGGGCGTGGCCTAACTGCTCAACAGCGCCCCCTAACGTGAGTTGGGGAAAACCGTAAGTCGTAGAGATCTGAAACTCGGAACATATGTAGATCTCCCCAATTCAAGAAAAAAAGTACATTGGGGGTACCCTCTAAAATGCACAGGTAGGCGGCCATTTTGGGTCAAAGGTCAAATTTTGGTCATTTTTCAGTTTTACTCATGTCGAACTTTGACGAACTCCTTCTCAGGCGTTCGACCTATCGGCTTCAAACTTGGTCAGAATGCAGTTAAGGCATGGGCCTTTAAAAGTTATCAAAAAAATTGACTTTTCGTATATGTTCAGGGGGCGTAGTGGAGCGGTGAACTTGGCGTACTCGCCGAAACAAACGAAACGCTATAACTTTGACATTTAAAGGTCTATTGACACCATGCTTTATCCTAGAATAATGAAACTTGGTACACATATGTATCTCATCAGGAGCTACAAAAAAGTCTCTTGGAGCAATGGTCCAAAGCCAACAGGAAGTCGGCCATTTTAGGTCAAAGTCACAATTTGGTCTATTTCATTTACGTCATATCTGAGCGAACTCGTCCTAGAGCTTTCGAGATCCAGGCGTCAAACTCGGTCAGCACTATCTTGAGGCATTGAAGGTCAAAAGTTATCAAAAGAATTTTTCTAAGTCAAAGCATGTGGGCGTGGCCTTAGGTCAAAGTCAAATTTGGTCTATTTCATTTACGTCATATCTGAGCGAACTCGTCCTAGAGCTTTCGAGATCCAGGGGTCAAACTCAGTCAGCACTATCTTGAGGCATTGAAGGTCAAAAGTTATCAAAAGAATTTTTCTATGTCAAAGCATGTGGGCGTGGCCAAGCCTCAAATCTGGCCATTTTCCATGAAACATCAATTACGTCATATCTGAGCGAACTCGTCCTAGAGCTTTCGAGATCCAGGCGTCAAACTCGGTCAGCACTATCTTGAGGCATTGAAGGTCAAAAGTTATCAAAAGAATTTTTCTATGTCAAAGCATGTGGGCGTGGCCAAGCCTCAAATCTGGCCATTCTCCATGAAACATCAAGCTAAAATAACTTCCTAATATAAGCTCCCAGCTACACCAAATTCACTAAGATCTATATTTATCCATCCCTCGACAGGACTGCAGTCCAATATGTAGTGGGCGTGGCCTGATTCTTCCAGAGCGCCCCCTAGAATTTAGTTTAAAAATCAGCCCCCAGCCATGCTTTATCCCAGAATTATGAAACGTGGTATACATGTGTAAATTGTCAGGACCTACAAAAAAGTCTCTTGGAACCCTGGTCCAAAACAAAAACAAAGTCGGCCATTTTGGGTCAAAGGTCATTTTCCGATGTTTTTGAATTGCGTATTTAAACAAACTCCTCTTAGTGATTTTGAAGGATTGCCTTTAAACTTGGTTAACATGCCCTTAACACATTGGACAGTAAAAGTTATCAAAAGTTTGCGTTTTCGTTTATGCTAAAGGGGCGTGGCCAGGCCTCAAACTTGCGCTTCATGCGTCCCCTACATTATTTCTATAGTCCCATCTCAGTGATACATCATCCGATCTGAACCAGATTTATTGTGCATAATCAGTGAGACCTTGTGGACACATTGATATTGTTGTTTAACATATGACTCCAGAGCGCCCCCTAGATTATTCAAACTGTTATATCTCAGTGATACATCATCCGATCTGAACCAGATTTATTGTGCATCATCAGTGAGCCCTTGTGGACACATTGATATGGTGGGCTAACATTTGACTCAAGTGCGCCCCCTACATTATTTCTATAGTTATATCTCAGTGATACATCATCCGATCTGAACCAAATTTATTGTGAATAATCAGTGAGCCCTTGTGGACACATTGATAATGTGGTTTAACATATAACTCCATAGCGCCCCCTAGATTATTCAAACTGTTATATCACAGTGAGACATCATCCGATCTGAACCAGATTTATTGTGTATCAT
>JBBPBX010112651.1:0-10562 GCA_038048925.1 Garcialebias charrua
GCAGGTACCTACGTACCCCATGTCTACAGGTGTACCTGGTGCGCAGATGGGTGGGTATATCACTATTAATGGCTCTCAATTCGCTGTCCCAATAGAACGACTCCATAAAATTTCCCAGTTCGTTCAACGTTTTGAGCCAGGGCAATATGGTTCAACTGAAACCGATACCTATCTGAAAGACATTGAGTTTAAACTGGCATGCTATCCGAACGCTACGGTTGACGATAAAATCAGTTTGATCAAACTCACCACAAACAGGAAAGTGCAGCACTTCATTGCGCGTCAACCAGTCGCCATTTTGAAGGATTACAAACTTTTCTGCGAAACTCTACTGCAAGAATATGCTCCTCGCATGGGAGACGTTGGCTACCAAGCCGCATTGAAAATCACTCAGGGGCAGAATGAACATCCAATCCCATATTATGACAGACTTTTCGAAGCCTTTTTTGGTGATCGGAATGAGCCAGGGATGGAGGATGAACGTGATTTTAAGTTTCTTTTTATGAACAATCTATATTCAGAGATTGGTTCAACGGCCAACCTCATGGCCGACTACAGAGAAAAAACCATGCGTGAATTAAAGGAGTGCGCTATACGTGTTTTTGAAACATACAAGCGACACAAGAAACCCGTAGAAGTGTATCCAGGTGAAAAGGTCAAATACCAAACGCTAGACCTTGAAGGAGCAAGAGCGCCAGCTCACTCTTTTAAGGAAGGCGAGAATAAACAAAATTTCCAACCTGACAGACCGCAAAATGAAGGTGTCCGCTGGAACAAAGACCAAAAGGGGTCCAGAGACCCTAAGTGGTACAGGCCGCATCAAGAGGAAGAACCCCATCATCAAAAAAGGGGGGCGTTCCAAAAGAAAAAGAAATATGGGTCCCAAGGTGACTCATATGAAAGAGGGTGGTCCCAGAGGGGACCCCCGAGCAATGCGCCAGCTCCTGCACCTCAAACTGAACAGTCTGGGGCGAGGAAAAACCCACAGAAGTTCCAGAAAAAAGGCCCTAAACCTCTGTCCTCAGAAGAGATGGAGAACATACGTCGGTTGTTAGAAAGTTTGAAAAAAACAAACAAGGAAAACAAACCTGGAGTAATGTGTAGCACTATCATTGATAGTGACTCAGAACACACAAATAACAGCAATGCCACAATTGCTGACAGTCACCAAGATACTGATGGTCAGGATGCTGACAATCAGGGTACAGACAGTCAACAAGACGTTGATTGTAACCATGACATCATTGTTACAGAGTCCGAGAGCCCCTCATCAGAAAAAGGGGGGGAAAGCTCACTCACCAAAGACAATGACTCGTCACAGACCGATCACTCAGACCCATGTGTGACTGCACTACCAGTACAGGTGAATGAAAATCACACAGACAATGGTAGACGTAACAAACGTCGGAAAAAACCTGATAGGTTCCTGTGTAACATTATCAGGAAGGGGCCCGCTAAGAAGGCTTACCTGTCAATCACTTTAGAAGGGGTCCTCACAGAAGAGGCCCTCCTGGATGGTGGGGCTGACATAACCATTATGTCTCCCACACTGTTGAAGGAGCTACGGATAGCCGCTAGCGGTGTTGACAGGGAAATACCCCTCAAAGAATGTGCTGTAGTATTGCAGGGACTCTCAGAAACGAGAACAACCCTAACAGCTATAGCTATGGTTCACATGCAGATTGGTGAAATGACGCTATACCACCCGGTACACGTGTCCGCCGTTGACTCATTCCCATTTTTGGTCGGCCAAGACTTTATAAACCGCTTCGACGCGATTATAGATTATGGCGATCAGACAATGTGGACCAGAGTGAGCCAACCACTGCCAATCGATATGCCTACACAAGGTGACACTGACTGTCTAACAGCAGGTACCGCGGAAGGCACAAAGGGATCCTCCAACGAGAGCACAATCCCGGTAAGTGAACCTTCAGCAACAGGTGAGGCAGAAAAGGCCCAACAAGAGAGCCTCCTCTGCGAGCTGAAACAGTCAACACTCACTGAACACTACCTACCACAGGTAGTCAAAGGTGTTGAGATCCAAGGATCCCACACCGATGATGCTGTTCTGTCTCCTTGGACGGAGAAATCAGCGATCAGCCAAGCTTTCTATGGAACCTTGGTTAAAAAACAGTTGGGTCTAGAAATGAACAAAAAGGCTTTCCGCTTTTCGTTAGACCCCAACGATAAACAGGTAATGACCGCAAAAGGGATCATTGACCTGAAACTAATCTGGAACCAACGAGAACTGGATCACCCATTCCTCGTGGTCCCGAACTTACCACATGCAACCTACATAGGCTCCGACATTTTGGTAAGATTAGGTGTCCGAGTGGACATCAACAACAATGTACTGTGGTCACTAGACACAGCCACATGACTCTCCTGTGCTAACCACAGAGAACCTTAAGGCTGGACAGACCATTCCTAGCTGGTTGTGCTGGGTTACTTGGATAAATCCGCAGAGAACCCCGCTGTTTCAAGCCAAATTAACGCGGCCGGAGGATTTTATTGTGTGTTTTGTGTCGCACCACTCGACGGTGAGTCGTTAGTTTTATGTATTTTAGTTACTTTTCATTAAATCTGTTGACTGCCTATAGAATCTTGACATCTTCCGGGTCAGAGGTGAACTGGACGCTAACTCTGTGGCTAGCTGGTTGTGCTGGGTTTCTTGGATAAATCCGCAGAGAACCCCGCTGTTTCAAGCCAAATTAACGCGGCCGGAGGATTTTATTGTGTGTTTTGTGTCAACCACTCGACGGTGAGTCGTTAGTTTTATGTATTTGGGTTACTTTTATGTATAAATGCGGTGGCGACACACCCGTGTATTTGAGATTTAAAAGTGGTCTTAGGGATTAAAAGATCATTCTCTTTTTTGTTAATTTCGTGGCCGAATAGAATATATGTACGTAAAGTATTAAATAAATCCTTTGATTTTTGTAATTTCATCCTTTTAGGATCATTTTAGTTACTTTTCAGTTGGCAGTGTAGTGCAAATATTGCATAACGCTGCCGGCTACCAATTGTCGAATATAAATAGCGGATTAGATTAGCTTCCCCTAATTTTCATAAGACATTTGTGCTTTTGAAATTGTGGACCTAAAAAAATTAATAAGCGTTTTAGAAATTGTGGAACTATTTTTTTGATTAGCATTGCCCACCACTGGGTGTGAGTTACATTATATGAACAGAAACAATAAAAGAGGTGGTGGAGTGGCTTTATTTGTAAAAAAAAAAAAAGGAATAAAATACAAATTAATTAGTGAAATGTCGACAGTTGTTGAAATCTAATGGAAATGTTAACAATAGAAATAATAAATAAGAATGATAGAAACATCATAGTGAGTTGTGTAAATCGATCACCGAGTTCAAGTGTGGAATTATTTAACTGATAAAATTATGGAGCTCTTAGAAAAGAGTTGTAATAAAAATGTTTTTTTGTGTGGTGACTTTAACATTGATATAGGGAATAAAACTGAAAGTTATGCAGCATAACTCATGTTCCCTGAAGCAAGGGAACAAGGTGCAACATAAATGCTATGGGAAATTGCGCCCCACGCGATTACTTGAAGGAATACAATCATACCTTTACGGCAGGGGTGTCAGCGTCTTGCCAGAGACCCCGCCCTTTGGGTATTTAAGGTGCTGACGCCCATCCTACTTCCTCCAAAATGCACTTCACCGAGCTTTCAGCATTGAAAAGGGCCAGGTATGTTGCACCTCGTTCCCTTCCTTCAGGGAACATGAGATATGGTGTATAACTTTCAGTTCCCTTATCAGTCAGTCACTCGGTGTAACATAAATGCTATGGGAACATAATTCATTCACGTCCTTGAAATGCTCAGTAAAATGCATCCTAGTGTGAACGTCCGCCTTTATTCAATAGGCATCTCAAGGCTGCTTTCTACTTCGTGTTAGAAAGGACAGCCTGAGTGACATCACACGCAGTAACGTCCAAACTGTAATGCTTTGCAAAAGTATTTGTTGAGCTCCAGTTCGCAGTTGCACAGATGTCTGCAACTGGTACACCCTTGAACAATGACCACGAGGTGGCCAAGCCCCGAGTGGAGTGAGCACACACTCCAGAGGGCACCTGTTGACCTTTGCTACTGTATGACCTTTTTATGGCCTCAGTCACCCAGTGTGAGAGGCGTTGCTTTGATAGGGCCCTACCAGTAGCTGGGGCCACAAAGCACACAAACAGTTGGTTTGTATTCCTCCATTCAGCTGTTCTCTGCATGTAAGTGCTTAAAGCCCTCACAGGGCAGAGTGCCTTCGGCCTTTTCTGAACCTGAGTGAGGACAGGAGCAGGAGAAAAAGAAGAGAGATCAAAGTCCAGACCTGGGGTTCAGAGTCAAGACCCTAGGGATATACGCAGGATTAGGCCTTAGGGTGACCTTTGACCCATCAGGGGCAAACCTGGTACACATTAGGTGCACGGACAGAGCATGGAGGTCACCCACAATTTTTGCTGTGCATAGGGCCAGTAGCAAAGCGGTCTTATAAGATAATAGATCTATCTTAATGTTGTTCAGTGGTTCGAATGGGGGATCACAGAGAGCCCCCAAGACCAGACTAATATCCTAACCAGGGGTCAAGATCCTGCTGGGGGGTCTCTTCCTTAGCACGCCCTTCATAAATCTTATTATGAACGGGTGCGCGCCAGGCGTCCTGCTCCCCCAGCCCTCGTGACAAGCCGAAATTGCTGATAAAACACCTTAATGGTTGAGAAATAACAATCTTTCTCCAGCAGGTTTTGAAGAAAGGTGAGGAGCTGGACCAAGTCACATGAATAAGAAATAATATTTCTTTCCATGCACCAAGCTTCAAAAATACGCAATTTCCGGGCATAGAGAGACTGTGTTGACACAGCTCGGGCATTTTGAATGGTATTTACCAGGTTCTCGGGTAGACCTGAGGCCACCAGTTTGTTCCTCTCAGCCACCAAGCTGAAATTTGCCACAGTTCTCAGGATAAGCGGCGAGGCTGTTCCTTCTGGTGACGTGGCGGGTCCCTGGAGAGGAGCAGGTGGCGGAACCAGCTCCTCCTTGAGGGTCCTGATTTTTGTGGCCCCTTGAGGGCCAACCAGGTTAGGGAGAGGGCCCTCTTGCAGATGTACCTCTATACCTCTCTGACCGAGAGTGTTGGGAGGCAGAAGAAATCTGTTGTCATCATTGGGCAAAAGCGGAACAGAATGCCTGTTTTTCCTCTTTTTGTGAGGAGTCATGGTCCGAAGGAGGTACAAGTTCTGTATACGAGCAGACCTCCTGACTCCAGCCCGTTTCATGGTTGGGTCTGGTTCTCTGGCCTCCGGCCTCATCATTACCCTGGAGCCTGATGAACCTCCGGGGGGCTGTGTTTCACCCGATGGGGGGGGGTCGTTTAAGAGCAGAACTGATTCAGTACAGTGAGCACGGTCACACACTGCAGGATCATTGCTTGAGCAGGGCGTGTCACTCACTGAGGATAAAGGGCAGTTTCAGCATGCGGATGTGAAGTTGTTCGAGATAGTCCTCTGTGTTGAGCAGTTTTTTGTTTGGTTGGTGACAGAAAGTCCAGTCCCCTTCGATTAAAGGGAAGAAGAATCTGATTTAGCCCTGGTGCCATTTCTGCTCTGCATTGAGTGTTTACACATATTACAATGTCATCACCACTTATTTGTGAACGTGTGATACTGGTTTTGGCCTGTGGGCTTCTGTCGTGACCTCCCGTCTCTTACTGGAATCCATTGAATAGGAACTGGTAGCCAGGAGGTGGGTTGCCAGGTTCTGTCGGCGCGTACCCCTAGAGCGCGGACGTGTCACAGATTTGTTTGATTTGTGTATTGCCAGCCCCGAGGTATACAACAGGGCGGGAACTGGAACACGTGACCCTCCTCACCTGTCTCTGTGAGGACTAGCGAGTATGTTTGCAGATGCCTCTGTCACTGTCTGTTGCAGACAGACCGAGGCACCCAGCTGGGGCTTATTGATTAGGCTAACACCCCGTGAGCCGTGAGGGAGGGGGGAATGATGGCCCCCGCCCTTTATATTGGCTGTAAGAGCAGAGAGGGCCGTGCTACTGATGTTACTGTGGTTTTTTTTTGAGTCAAGAAAACAGAGAGGGGCTGTTTTTGAGCTTTATTCGTGCTTTTGTGTAACGACATATTTGACTTCATGTCACTCACAGCAGAAAAGACATGATTCGTGCGTAAAACAAAGTCACCAGCTTTTTGTACAGTGTTACAAAAAAAATCTGGACGTGAAAAGGTCATTTCCCATACCGTGTGGTCGGGTGATCCTGTAAAGTCAAGAAGTGGGCCTGGTTCGTCAGGCCCGCTTCTGTCTGGCGTCCTGGTTCGCCGAGGAGGCCCTGTGTTGGACCGCCTGGCGGGAAACAAATCTGGTCTTACTCCAGGCGTGTTCGGCCCGAGATGAGTCCGGCGGTGGTCTCCACCGGTGCTCGGCCTTGTATGCCGGCCACTTTTACGGTGGGACACGTGTGGTTGAGTGGTGTCGAGGCTACGGGGCTTTGCTCCCAGCTGACTCCCTGGGGGGAGGTGAAAGCTCTTCTGGGGATACCTACCCGGAGAGCCTCAGCCTGTTTGCGTCTCTGGTCCAGCCTGGTCTGAATTCAATCCAGAGCTTTTCCAAATAATCCCGTTGTCTCTATCAAGTGGTACAGAAAAGGAATTATTTGTCCCTCCGGGAGGTCAGTCAGAATCATCCACAGATGGCGTTGTGCGATGACCACCTCAGCCATGCCTTTGCCTTGTGTAATAGCTGCTGTCCCCATCATGCGGAGCACAAAGTCTGTTGCCCTGCGGGCTTCTTCTAGCACATCGGCGGCAGCCTGTCTGTCCGTCGTTAACTGGAGCTCCTGCAGTTTTTCAGCCAGGTATGCTTGCATCATGGTAGATACGTTCATTACGTGCGCCGCGAGGCCCTGAGCCCTGTAGCATTTCTCGAGCAGAGAAGCCGAGGCTCAACAGGCTTTGCTAGGCAGAGTTGGTTTCGTCCAGGATGACCTGGGAGCCAGGTGAGACGCCAATGTGTCCTCCATTTGTGGCACATTGGCTATACCCGTTGTATCCATCCCATCCACGTCGAGGAACTGCGAGAGCGGCAGCAGCATGGGAGCCTTGGGCTGAGTCCAGGTGCGGGTTAGCTCCGTGAGGAAATCTGGAAAGATAGGCATTCTTTGCCTCGTGGCGGACTGCTGTTTTGAGTTAAAATAATTTCCTACCAACCTCGTGACTTGTTGACGAGGTGGAGGTTCTGGCCATGGGATCTGCAATGCGTCCGTTGCTCTGCGACACAAGTCAAACAGAGTAGGGATCGAAAAGTCAGTCTCTGGGAGCACAGGCGCCGGGATGCGAGAGAGGTCTCTCCCCTGTTCGTCGTACTCAACGTCGGCGTCATCCGTAGAAAATTCACCTGAGGCTGATATCAAGATCTCGTCCTCGTTCATCATGCCTCGAGTGTCGAAGTCGACTGTTAAGTCTCCGATGGGAGCCAGCGCATCTGGGCTGATGCCCCATTCGCCTTGGGTGCTGTCCTCCAGAGCCATGCTCTCGAGCTCCAGCGTGGGAGTGAGAGGCTCAGTAGTATCCGGGTCTTTTGGCGCGGCAGCAGCGCCCATGGCTTTGGCAACGAAGTCCGCCCGGTGCCTCCTCAATGCCTCCAGCATTTGGCTGCAGTGTGGGTAAGAGTCGGGCGCGTCCAGCGCTATCTTCGCATGTAGCATCCCCAGGCAGACGGGACAGGCCTAGTGGATGTCCATCACTGAAAGGGAAAAACCGCATCCGTTGGGGCTGGAGCGCGAGGTCGGGCTCGCCGTCCTGCTAGTCTTTTTCGGAAGTCCTGTCTTTCGCTTCCCTTTCTCCGGAGGCATGTCCGAGATAAGACGAGCGAGTCCTTCCAAAATCCTTTTTTTTCCTTTCTGATACGTCTCCTCCATCGCGTCGCTTTCGCTGGCTAGCCTTTTACGAAATTAGCAGAGGTAGTGTAGGTCTTGAATGTAGTAATATAGGAAGGGGTCAGTTTACTGACTTACCTATATTTTAGATGTATAAATTGGCAGGGTTTAGACTGACACAAAAATACATCATTAATTAAACGGGTTCTCTCTTTTTCAGCTTAATACCAATAATTCTATACCTTGACCAGATGTAATTCACAGGAAACGTTAAACTTATGTTGGCACAGCAGGACTGGACCATTTATTTAACATAATTGTAAATTACATCACACATTTGTACATGATTGGTTGATTATTTTTCCTATAATTAACTTCAGCACAGATGAAATATAGGAACAACAGAACAAGTGAAGGATGATATTTTACTCATTTCTGCAGGTACATTAACTTAGTTTCTGGCTTAGGAAGATAAAGGTTTAGGAGGAAGGAAATGGAGGAAAAGAAGTTAAGAGTCAGGGAGTTATCTTGATGTGTTTAACCAGAAACATGGCAGTTCTCCGGCCGATCTCGGCTACACGTTGGTACCCTTGGCAAAGCATTTGACGACTTTTACCTCGTGAAGATGGTCAGTCTCCCTCGGTCCAGTTTGGTCAGTTCGTTTACCGTTCTCAGCGTCTCCAGACGTGCGCCTTGACTCGAACCGAAAGTAACGGCAGCTCCTGGTGTTGTTGTTCAAGATAAGACGTTCCTTAAAGGAATGTCAATAAAAGAGAGCTTTTCAGCTGTTGAAGATGGCTTATAACTTGGCATGTTATACGTCTTTAACTGAATGACATGGTCATTAGCGTGTTGACCAGACAATCATCAGTTCTTTGGAGAAGACCATGGTTTAAGGCTTACTCCCGCAGACTTCCTCGAAAACAGGAAGTCAGAGCTCTTTTAAGGCTAACTTGACCTAGAAAGACGTAGCTCTTTCTGATTCGGTCTGTGTGAGCCAGGAGCAGCATGCGGTGACGTCCCAGAGTGTGTCAGGAGGTTCAGAGATTAGTTCATGTCAGAAATCTTAAAGGGTTAGTTTAAGACGCCAGTATATATGATAAAAGCTGATTACAACTGTCTTAACTTCATTAACAACACTGTTGATCTGTTGGTTTGATTAAGACAACGTCATCACAGCATCACATATGGGACCTATTGATGATAAAAGCAAAAACAGATATTATTCAATCTTGATATTTAAGTAGGGCAAAAACAAAACTCTCTTATGAGGAGAATGATGTCCTGAGCTCAAACTAAAATGAGATAAACAGTGTCACTGAATCTTCACTGCAGGTTTGAGAAGAAAAATGAATAATGATCAACATTTTGAAATAGCATTGGATTTCCAACTTGAATTAAACAGCTTGAATTAACCAGTCTTTGACTATCAAACGTGCTTATACAAGTAACACAAGGTTATTCATTAACACAAAAATAGAGGAATAAGAGAGTCTCTTATGACTTATTGTGTTTTGATTCAAAATAATGTAATAAAATAGTGTTAATGTCTTTTTTCTGACAGTATCAGTGAAAAGGTGTCACTGGGACATATCAAAGAGACGAAGGTGTATCAAAGACCACCGTCTGTATCACTACATGAACATCGAACAAAGTCAGAGAACTCCATAGTTGGATATAGTACATTAGGTCACTGAAGCTCAGGAAAACATCTGCTAAAGTTTCCTACAAAAACAGAACAATTAATCTTTCCCTTCGTGCAAAGTCCTCCCTTGTGATGGGAAGCAGATCGAATTAATCTAAACTGTGTGTGCGTACATATCTTCTTCCCCCTTGCCGGGAAGAAAATCTTCTATCTACGGTCTGGAAAACAGAATCCTTATTTACGTCATATTGGTGTATAAAAGAAATGCATGTGTCAGATTTATCAGAGAACTGTGGCTGTATTGTTCTGTGTTGAACATGTATTAAAATCCCTCCTGGCTGGCTGAATTCATTAACAACCAGATGACTAAAGAGCCTCAACAGTGTGACGCAGTTAGTGCCGTCGAGTGAAGCAGTCTGCGGAAAGAGGAGAAGAAAATACTTCGCGGTTAAGGAAAAATGTGCCGGACTAGCTTTCGCTAGCCTGGCAGTATGCAGGAAGAATTCTCTGTACGCCCTGTGTAGGGAGCAAGCTCACCTCTGGTCGAGCGATGAAGCACAGAGAAGTCCCGCAAAGAGAAGTTCAGGTTTAAGCGAGGTGAAGGGCAATAAGAGGAAGTAGGATGGGTGTCAGCACCTTAAATACCCAGAGGGCGGGGTCTCTGGCGAGACGCTGACGCCCCTGCCCTAAAGGCGTTATTGTATTCCTTCAGGTAATCGCGCAGGGCACAATTTCCCATAGCATTTATGTTGCACCGAGTGACTGACTGATAAGGGAACTTATTCTAACATCAATACATTCATGAATTCAATGTACAGCTTAAATCTTTACCCACTGATTTCTAATCCAACACGTATTACAACACATAGTGCAACAATAATTGATATTTTCTCAAATATAACAGATGGAGATGTGTTAGGTGGCATTTTTTCCCCCTTTATAGATGGCCTCCCTTCTCACCTTACAGCCATAATAATAATAATAATAATTGTCTAATCTTGTCATCTGCGTATGTTTC
>JBBPBX010112652.1:0-10562 GCA_038048925.1 Garcialebias charrua
TATCCCCACTCTGCCGCCTCCACGCCAGGCTGCGTGATGGCGGAGTCTGTGGACGACGCCGAGGGTTTGTACGTGGCCGTGGAGCGGTGTCCTCTGTGCACCACGTCCCGCCGCAGGCTCACCTGTGCCCGGTGCATCCAGGCCGGAGACTTCGTGTACTTCGACGGGAGGAACACCGAAAGGTAAAACAAGTGTGAGACATGTCCCTGGACTTTAACACGCAGGTAAAAACAGGTGGGTCAGGGGTGTTCTATGGCAAGCGAGGTGGGCCAAGACGCTCGTGTCGCAGCGGATCAGAAAACCAGACACAGATTTGATTAACAAAAAAGGCCAAAATAAAACATGATGGGGTTTAACATTAGGAAAGTTCTGCCAACAACAGAAGACTCAGGGGACCAGATCATAAGAATAAAACTTAGTAACTCAAAATAATGCATATCGCCCGCCTCCCTCTAATGCCTGTTTTTATTTATTAGTATTTATTCATTTTACAATAATGAAATACAATTGACATACTGTATATGAATTGAAAATAAAAAAATATAAAATGAAAGGTAGCAGATGAAGAAAATATCTTATTAAATCTGCTCCTTATTTATCTAAATAAGAATTCAAACAAATTGTTCTATAATAACAAAATAAGTAAATAACAACTTTCAATTGTATATATTACTCATTGAAATACATTCATTTATATTTGTTTAACAATTCAACTTTGACCTGTCATTAAGTTGTTCCACAATTCCACTCCCTGAATTAAGGTAGTTCTTCCCTTCAAACTGGTTCTAAATTGCGGTTTTACAAATACACATTTTCCATTGAGATTGTAACAGCTTGATCTTTTCACAAAATACATTTGGATATTACGGTAGTGTATTTTTTTTTAGCTCTGTACATAAGTAACAAAATGTTATAATCCACCAAATCATAGAACTTCAGCAATTTCATCTGATATAATAATTGACTTGATGGGTGACAGTAATGCTTTCTTGCTATAATTCTTACAATTGTTTTCTGCAAAATAAAAATAGGCATTGTGCTGCTTTTACATGCTATTCCCCATATATTAACACAATAAATCAAATGTGGCACAGTCATTTAATTATACAACAGATACAATGCTTTGTCATTTAATAGATATCTAACTCTATAGCCTGGTTAAAACCAGACCCTTGTCCTTCGCTTCGTACTAGGGTCTGGACTTTCTCCATAGAGAAACGATTCTTGCTGGAGGCGTGGCCTCTGCCTGAGGAACAAAACCATTGGATCTTAGAAAAATTTTGAAAAATTTTGCTCCCTCCCCCTCTGTGCTCTGCCGAACTTGACTTCAGCTCCGCCTCCTGCTGCAGTCTCTCGCTGCAGCTGCATATTCTGTGTTTATATGTTAATAAAACGTTCTAATAAAATAAAATAAAACCATGTAGCGCTGGTCCAGCACACCAGAAGACCAGAAAATATGCAGGGACTCGGGCAGCAACGTAAAACCCTAGTTTAATTCTCTCGTGACAACCTCAGTCATTTCCTTATTCTTTGCACTCAGCGGAGAGAGAGGAGGAGGAGGAGGAGGAGGAGGAGGAGGGAGCGATCACTTGACTTTTGGCAAAAAAAACAAAAGAAAACTCCAGATAAGGGATTAAAGCTTCAGTATGTAGCTTTTTTTATAAACATATTTCTTCACTCTGTCACTACCTCCTGACAGACTGATGTTAGCCAGGTAATCTCTGAAAAAAAATAAAAAAAAATATTGTCCCCTTGCTTCTCCAGGTGGTAAATAAGCATTTCTAAAAAGAAAAGGTGACACGCCATTTTCCAGCCAATAAAAACAGAGTTTTTAATCAGCCAATAAAGAGCTGCGTTCCAGTTGTCCTCAACAGAGCTTCTCACGCCCCAACCCACGCCCCCACCTGTCCCAGCGCCGCGCACGTTCTCGTTCAAAGGATTGGAAAGCGATGCAGGACTGTTTTGTATGTCACACAAATGTATTAAATTCCCCTTCTTAATCCCTGATCAGGACTTTTTTTTTTTCCAAAAGTCAAATAATCGCTTCATCCACCGCTCTGTACCGCTCCCTCTGCCGACTGCAATGAATGAGGAAGTGAAATTGTCACGAGTGAATAAAAGTAGGGTTCAACGTGGCTGCCAGAGGCTCAGTCTGAAGATTTCCTGGTCTTCTGGTGTGCTGGACTAGCGCTCAATGGTTTTATTTTATTTTTTTTAGAAGGTTTTATTAACATATAAACACAGAATATCGCAGCGTCTCCGAGAGACTGCAGCTGGGGGTGGAGCAGATCTCAAGTTCACAGACCACGGACTGTGGCTCCCTCCCCCTCAGAGCCATATGGCTCTGAGGGGGAGGGAGCAGAATGCTTTTCCTTGTTGAAAATTTTTCTAAGTGTTTTGGTCATACAGAAATCGCAGATAGTAGCTTTAAGAAGGGGAAATTAATACATTTGTGTCACATATAAAACAGTCCTGCATCGCTTTGCATCGCTTTGAATGAGAACATGCGGCTGCTCGCTGGCTGCGCGCTGGGACAG
This sequence comes from Garcialebias charrua, assembly GCA_038048925.1. Classification (NCBI taxonomy): domain Eukaryota; kingdom Metazoa; phylum Chordata; class Actinopteri; order Cyprinodontiformes; family Rivulidae; genus Garcialebias; species Garcialebias charrua. The sequence goes on from JBBPBX010112652.1 coordinate 2,538, forward strand.
GTGGGGGCGTGGGTTAGGGGCCAAAAACTCCGCCCCTTCTGTTCTCTGATTGGTCCGGTCAAAAATCTACTGAGAAATCGTTGTCTATGGGAGAAGTCCCAGACTGAGCAGTGAAGAGAAATGAGAATTGAGCGGAGCTGTGCAGGAAGGCGAGGGCCAGGCTACTAACTCTATAAAATACTGCAATTGATTTAGATATTTTTGTTTTAACCAAATTTATATGTTGTTTCCAAACTTTCCATGATAGATTATCATCAATGACAACACCCAAAAATTTTACCTCACTGACTCTGCAAATCACTGAGTCCTCGATTAAAAATGGAATATCAATTTATTTCTTTTTATTACTAAATATCATATAGTTTTAAACTAAGATTGAATCCAAACTTAGAAGTTGTTTCAGCTGTCAGCTTCAGTGTGGCTTGCTTTAGCTACTGTTTTACCTCTGGCTTTTAGCAAGTCTCAATACTTTTGGCTAACCTTTTGCCTTTTTTTTTCTTTTTTTTGTGCTATTTATTGATGTCTAACTTTTTACTAGCCTTTTGCTACTTTTAGCTTTTAGCTAGTTTTGTACTACTTTTGGCTGTGAGTTCATTTTTGACGTGTTAACTAGGTTTTTGCAGCTTTTTAGCTTTTGGTGTACTTGTTTAGATTTGGTTTTATTGCTATTTTTCGCTTTTAGTCTGGTGCTAAATTTGGCTCAGAGCAATTTTTTTATTCAGCAAGCCTTTTGTTACTTTTGGTTATTACCGGAAGCTTTTTACAAGCCCAAAACCAGAAAAGTTGGCACGTTGTGGAAATCGCAAATAAAAACAGAATACAATGACTTGCAAATCTTTTTCAACCTATATTCAATTGAACACACTGCAAAGACCACATACTTAACGTTCGAACTGGTAAACTTTGTTATTTTTTGCAATTATTAGCTCATTTGGAATTTGATGCCTGCAACATGTTTCAAAAAAGCTGGCACAAGTGACAAAGAAGACAGAGAAATTTGAGGAATGCTCATCAAACACTTATTTGGAATATCCCACAGGTGAACATGCAAATTGGGAACAGGTGGGTGCCATGATTGGGTATAAAAGCAGCTTCCTTGACATGCTCAGTCATCCACATAGAAGGATGGGGCGAGGGTCACCACTCTGTGAACAAATGCGTGGGCAAATTGTCGAACAGTTCAAGAACAACTTTTCTCAACGAGCTATTGCAAGGAATTTAGGAATTTCACCATCTACGGTCCGTAATATCATCAAAAGGTTCAGAGAATCTGGAGAAATCACTACACGTAAGGGGCAAGGCCGAAAACCAACATTGAATGCCCGTGACCTTCGATCCCTCAGGCGGTACTGCATCAAAAACCGACATCAGTGTGTAAAAGATATCACCACATGGGCTCAGGAATACTTCAGAAAACCACTGTCAGTAACTACAGTTCGTCGCTACATCTGTAAGTGCAAGTTAAAGCTCTACTATGCAAAGCAAAAGCCATTCATCAACAAGATCCAGAAACGCCGCCGGCTTTGCTGGGCCCGAGCTCATCTGAGATGGACTGATGCAAAGTGGAAAAGTGTTCTGTGGTCTGATGAGTCCACATTTCAAATTGTCTTTGGAAACTGTGGACGTCGTGTCTTACGGACCAAAGAGGAAAAGAACCATCAGGACTGTTATAGGCGCAAAGTTCAAAAGCCAGCATCTGTGATGGTATGGGGGTGCATTAGTGCCCAAGGCATGGGTAACTTACACATCTGTGAAGGCACCATTAATGCTGAAAGGTACATACAGGTTTTGGAGCAACATATGCTGCCATCCAAGCGACGTCTTTTTCATGGACGCCCCAGCTTATTTCAGCAAGACAATGCCAAGCCACATTCTGCACGTGTTACAACAGCGTGGCTTCGTAGCAAAAGAGTGCGGGTCCTCCCCTGGCCTGCCTGCAGTCCAGACCTGTCCCCCATTGAAAATGTGTGGCGCATTATGAAACGTAAAATACGACAACGGAGACCCCGGACTGTTGAACAACTTAAGCTGTACATCAAGCAAGAATGGGGAAGAATTCCACCTGAAAAGCTTCAAAAATTGGTCTCCTCAGTTCCCAAACGTTTACTGAGTGTTGTTAAAAGGAAAGGCGATGTAACACAGTGGTAAATATGTCCCTGTGCCAACTTTTTTGCAATGTGTTGCTGCCATTGAATTCTAAGTTAATGGTTATTTGCAAAACAAAATAAAGTTTCTCCGTTCGAACATTAAATATATTGTCTTTGCATTCTATTCAGTTGAATATGGGTTGAAAAAGATTTGCAAGTCATTGTATTCTGTTTTTATTTGCGATTTGCACAACGTGCCAACTTTTCTGGTTTTGGGCTTGTATTTTATTTTGTATATACATGTACTGTATATATTTTTATCTTTTAACTAGCCTGTTGCTACTTTTGCTAATAATTTTTTTTGTTCCCGTTTTTAGTTTTTTAACTACCGGTAGCCTTTTATTACCTTTAGCTGTTGGATATTTTTGTTATTTTGGGGGTTTACCTAGTTTTTGCTATTTGTATAGTTTAGCTATTTCTTTGCTTCTATTGGCTATTTTCTCATGTTCTGATTTTTTATTATCTTACTTTCAGCTTCTTGAGCAGACCTCAGTCTCACGCTGTCTATACACAGAAATGTTTCATTTTCTTTTGTTTCTTTGGTGGTTTTCTTCATGTGTTGGTATTTGAACCATTTAGCCGTTAGCTTTCGGTGTCTATAGCTAACTGTTCCAGGATAATGTTGTATCAAGAGAAGTCTCCCAGTTTGGAGTGTCCTCAGGTTTAGACTTCACAACAGTTTTGTGGGCATTTCTGCCGTGTTTCATCATGTCGATGATGTTTTTATCTGTAGATACTCGGAGAAGGTGGGGCGGCTGAAGACGCTCAAGGATGAGAAGGAGAAGCTGCAGCAAAGGTAGAACACATGGGTTCAGTCACTTAATAAAAACTACTTTTGATATCTTGGATTAACGTTTGTGCTAATAGTGAAAGATAAACTTTGTCTTCAGTATTCTCCACGCCATGGACAGGAGCCTGCAGGCAGATGAGATGGTGAGCTCTTTATCTTCTTGTGATGCTGTAGAAGCATTCAGAATGGAAAACTGGACAGTCTTGGTTGTAGAAGTGTTAGAAGACGTTTAGACAGATGAGCGGCAGAGTTGTTTTTGTTCGTCGTAGATCAGACTTGAATAAATGGCTGTTTTCTGTCAGAAATGGAAGATCATGCTGTGCAAGATAAAAATTGAGCAGCTGAAGGAGGCGGTGGATTTGGGCAACGAGGAGGTGAAGAGCGGTGAGTCTTCGAGGGTTCTGATGGATTTCGTTTACCTTTCACACTTCCTGATCCTCCGCCTCTCGTTGCAGACAGGGAGCTGCTCCAACGCTCTCAGGAGGAGACTCTGCGGCTGCAGCGCCGAGCGGGGCGCCACCAGGAGAAAAGGGACAAGATCGAGCGCCACAACCGGCGACTGGGGGAGCTGCTGGAGAAACGGGCCCAGGAGCACCAGGGCAGACTGGTCCAGCTGGCGGCTCTGAGGCGGGAACACATTCTGGAGCTCACCACGCATATTTTCCCCACGCAGGAGGAGAAGCAGGGCAGCAGGTCAGCGAATTCAGAAGCCTACAAAAGCCAGAACGGCAGGAGGGAGATGATTTTGACTGCAGACGCTGCGAGCGTGGAGTCAGTCCTGTTCCACTCAGACATGGTGTCAAACGTGTCATTCAGTCGCCCCAACCTGGAAATAGTCGTTTTATGTTCACTTTTTTATTTTAATTTTAAGATGAGTGTATTAACATTTTTTATTAAGACCATAAGGAACTAAAAAAAGTTTTACGTTTAGGATAATTCGGTCTGTGGACAATTTCATAATTTGCCAAAGTAACGAGATCTGCATATTTTTAGGCACCTCGTGATTTGGTTATGATTCAGAGAGATGCAATATAAAATAATTAAATGCATCTAAATTATAATTTTTCATCAAAACACTGATGTATATATTTTCGTGCCTAAAAAGACGTGCACAGTAACGTATGTCAAAACACCCAGTTATTCTCAGGCTGCTGACCAACAGTTAGCACAGACTTCATATTGAAACTGCTACGAAAACTAACACAGTTGGCACCATGTAAATTTAAAAATAAATGATTTGTAGTTGTCTCCTAAAGATGGTTTGTTTAGATTCTCAGTTATCCAGGACGTGACTAATAAAAAAAAACAACTAATGACTAATGAACTGGTTTTCTAGCTGAATACATTTGGAGTTCTGAGCTTTAAGCTGCGTGTTTGTATCAATATTTGGATCGATCCACATCCCCTTACCTCACTGGTGTAGAGTCAGATGAAATGAGACGTGACCAGCCAGACTCAGGTGGCTTTGAGAAACTTCTGATTCAGTAGTGCACATGAAAAAGACCTGAGCCTGATTTGTCACGTTCAGACTGTCACTTTTGCCGGACCTGGCATTTACATATACAAGAGTTTGGGTCTTAGGACGTTAAACGAGTAAATATCTGTTCATCAAACTCAAGGGGAGATTTGTCGAGGTGTGTTCGGACTAGCCGTTCGCTCGTCAGTCCTGTCAAAATTGAACGATTCAAAGAGGGACCTACAACAAGTAAAATTTCCTTTTAAAGCTCAGGTTCTGCTTTCACAAACCAGGAGTTCCTGATGGCGTTTAAATATCCAGATTTATTCTTTTAAATTCAGCTCCACACCCTACTTTGTGTTCTGTGGGGGGGTTCTAGATGAACTGTTTGGACTTGAGCTGCACATTCAGTTCATGGAAAGCATAAAGCTCAACAGACACAATAACTAATTCAGTTATTACTTCTAGTAACTTGCTTGGGTTGTTTAAAAAAAATCCTAAAGAAATAGGTAAGATATCTAAAATAATGTACATTTAGTATTTAAGTGAAGCTGTATGTGCAGCTCATTCGGTTTACTTCCTGTTTGAGCAAACGTTTCATTTTTTAATGTAATTTCCTGTTTTACAGCTCGAGTTTCTCATCAGACACCACAGTAATTAAAAGAACCTCACAAATATTTGGCATCATAACATAAACTATAAATAAAATATGTTTATTTCATAAATGTTTAAGTAATACATTCATGTCTTTAAAGAAAATGTTGAGCTGTGTAGTGACCCCTGCGTCTCTCCGTTAGAGACCCCGCGGACGTGATGGCGGAGTGCGACCCTGTGCTCACCTCCAGCACGGTGTCAGAGCTGGCCGAGGCCCGTAGAACCACCTACCTGTCAGGGCGCTGGATCTGGGATGACCAGAATGGGGAGACCAGCATCAGCATCACGGGAGCGCCGGTTGTGTTGCCTAGCAACGGAGATTACTCCACCTACTACAGCTGGGTGGAGGAGAAGAGCACCAACCCGGGTCCAGGTGAGCCGGGGGGAAGTGGGGGGTGAGTCTGCTGGGAGTGCAAAAACAAAATGGATTAGGAAAGTCACTTAAAGGGACATTCCGTACTTTTTGAAAACGAGATCTGATCAACTCAGAGATATTTTGAAAATAAAAGGATCCAACAATAGATTGTTTTTAATTAGTTTTTATTTTGAGTGGGTTGGGAGGGTTGGATCTCGCACAGAAAAAGACGGGCTTTGTCTCTAAACATATTCCGTAAAAAATAAATCACTTTAATTCTATTCATGATTTTATTTGTTTGCTTTCATCATAAAATGACCAATTACATGCATGTCCATGTGTGTCTGCCTGTTAGCAAAATATCTCACAAACCACTGGACTGATTGTCATTTTCTGTCAAAATTCAGTGGTTGTACGTCTACTGCTGATAGGCTTTTTGAGTCAAACTGATTCAAGATGGCTGCTTTAACTTACTGCCATGAATAAACATAAACACAGTTGTTGTTTTTTTGGACATTGAGATAAATTTGGCGTGGTAGTAACTGAGACGGATCCTCAACACCCATTTTGAGTGCTGCTCTTTCGAAAACATTTCAAAGTAGTTTTGTTGTTTCTGATATTATGATGTAAAATGTTAAAATAAGTAAAAATGATCTGCTTCGTTGTTCAAACTGAACCTGTCCACCGAAATGTCTTTTCTTTCTGGCTGACTCCTCTAATCCAGGGGAAACTAGGATTAAAACGCCTGAGATTGTTCCTGATTAATGTGATCATGTCTGTCTTGTTGCAGAACTGGACCACATTAACCCAGCTCACACCATCAGTGCTGCCCTCTGCTACGCCACACAGCTCACCACCATCCTGTCTCATATGCTGGACGTCAACCTGCCCAAAAGGCTCTGCAACAGGTAGGACCAGGCCTGACTCGGCTCTGCCTCTGCTGCAGTCTCGTCGAGTTAGACTTGATGGTTGTTTGTTTGGGTTTTCTTCAGTGAGTTCTGCGGAGAGAACCTCAGCCGGTATCGCTTCACCAGGTCTTTGAGCAAACTGAACACCAACATCCTCCACCTCTGCTTCTCTCAGGTCAGTTTCTTTATCGGTACATCGGTGCCACCCATCAGCAAACGCTGGGCCCAAAATAAAACAAAACAAAAAAACAAGCTCATGCGCGTCAGCAGTGCTACTAGCAATGTTAATTTTACAGCAATGCTAATTTTTTGAGACATGAATTTTGGGTTTTCATGAGCTGTATGCCAAAATCATCAGTATTAAAACAATAAAAGACCTGAAATATTTCAGTTGGTGTGCAATGAATCTAAAATATATGAAAGTTTCATTTTTATCATTACATTATGGAAAATAATGACCTTTATCACAATATGCTAATTTTTTGAGAAGGACCTGTATCATGTTGTTTACCAACTTTAACTAATGGAAGCATATAGAACATTGGTCCAATAACTGAACCCTGAGGAACTCCATGACTACCGTATTCGTTTGACTAACACGCTCCTGTGTATAATACGCTTTGACCAATTATTGCCAATAAACCAGAAAAAACCATACATAATACGCTTCGGTGTTTAATACGCATCTATTATGCGTCACCGCTACGCGACGCGTCAGCGCCTCGTTTGCCCTGCTGAAAATGACGGCCACAGAAGCGTCAGGACGGAAGGACTTTACAAGATTAAAACGGTAAAAACTATTATTTCTTTGCTGAGAAAAAATATATTTCTTAGCTGACGTTATAGCACAAGGGTTCCCGAGCTTAACCGTTCCTTAATCAATTCACAAATGGTCAAATCTGCTGAATTTAAATTGTTTCGGTTTGACTTTTTTTTTTGGACTTTTTTTTCCGACGTCGTTCAAAACTCCGCCTTCTGTTCTCTGATTGGTCCGGTCAAAAATCTACCGGAGAAATCCTTGTCTATGGGAGAAGTCCCAGACCCTAGTACGAAGCGAAGTGAAGGACAAGGGTCTGGTTTTAACCAGGCTAAGCTAGGCAACACTGGTCCGAGCAGAGGAGGCTTTTTTCGGACACATGACGGTCGGTGGACTCTCTGGAAGTGTCCGCTAGCGGACAAAAGTGGTACTGCACCATTTTTAGGCCAAAATGAAAAACGGCGAATCAGAGCCAAAAATGGGTCTAAAAATATGGGAAAAAATCCATAAATAATACGCTTCGGTGTATAATACGCAGGACATTCAAATGAGCAAAAAAACTGTGTGTTATAGACCGACGAATACGGTAACTTTAAGTGTATGAAGAGGAGTCATTTACAAACTGGAATCTATTAAATAAATATGATTTAAACCATTTTAGAGCCATTCATGTAATAGACTATTGTGATCAACTGAATTAAATGCAGCACTGAGGCCTAACAGGACCAGTATAGACACACGTCCATTGTCAGAGGCCATGAGAATATCATTAGTGACTTTCACCAGTGCTGTTTCTGTGCTGATAAGCTCTAAAACGCTGACTGAAACTCTTCAAACAGATTATTTCCGTTCACACAACTGATTTGCAACTGTTCTTTGGAGAATTTTTTTTAACGAATTTTAGATTAGATACAAGTCTATAATTGACCAGAATTCCTGAATCCAGATCAGGTTTCTT
>JBBPBX010112653.1:0-10562 GCA_038048925.1 Garcialebias charrua
AACATACAGGGTATTTTATAGGGGACAAGTCTATATTGTGATGTGACTTGTTACCCTGTAGTACGATTTCATTGAATATGCTTAGTTTGTAAAATAAAACTTAATGAGGAACAGCCGTCACGCTTTATTTTTGACTCTGATCAGTAGATTTTTCAGAGCTGAGAATCTTTGTAAAGAGTTAAACTTTTACTGTGGAAATGAGACTAAACAGCAAGAAGTAAAACACAAGGCTTAATGTTCAAATAGATTTATTAAACAGCTAAAAGCAAGGGAGGATATGCACACCTCAAAGCGGGTCGACACACATGCACATGCATGTTAAAAGACTAAAACCACAAGCTTCACAGTGGTTATCTGGATGCAACACTGGGGTAGTGTGACCAAACAGAGGCGCCTTAGCTCATCAGCAAAGTGGTGGTGGGGTGGTTGAGGTGTGTGTGAGGATGTGTGTGTATGTGTTTGTGGGGGGCAGGAGTCAGGGTGGTGGGAGCACAGCCGTGCACAGAGATAAGAAGTTGTGGGATTTCTGTGTTGAGAGTGAGCAAAAAAGTGAAGACAAGAAAACAGATGGATATGTGTGAATGAGAGCAGTGGTGTCAGCATCAGAGGTCATTAATAGCAGAAGAACATCTTCTTTGTAAAGTTTTTTAATTTTATTTTGGGAGGCAGTTACACTCATAAATCATACAAACATGTCAAATTTATTAAAATGTTGTTGTCACAAACAAGACAAGGTTTACAGTCAACACATAGCTTAGGAATCCTCTCTGTTGCATAAACAAGGGGGCATCATTTTGTTTAACAGCGGAAATACAGAAAAAAAAGGCTATGAAGAAAAGCAAATCACTAATCACCTTTCACACCAGAGTTTTGGACTAAGATCATCTAGTATTGAGAAATGACAGAGATGTAGCCATTTTTTGGTCGAACCTTTAAAAATAACTGTGTGATCCTGTGAGGAGTCACACTCGTAGCATGTGCTGTGAATGACTCACCGCTACTCCCACCTCAGATTTCAGCTGAAAATATGTAAAAATGACTTGGTTGTAGTCATTTTGTGTTGGGTTTGATAAGTTGGCTGTGGTGGCCATCTTGAATGAAGTTGACTTATTTGTAGAGTTGCGTCCAGGGATTATTTTCCGCAGGTTTAATTAAAATCCATTGGTTCACGAGATATTTTGGTAACAGACACAAACACAAGCTGTCTGTTTACAACTTTTGGTTACAGATGATAAATATACCAAAACCCGTCTCACATTCTGCCACTACAACTCTTTTTATTCATCAAAAAGTGTAACATCTGCCATGTTTATCCCTTATCCACTTACCACACACCATCTGCTGGGTGCAGCTCTCTACCTTACTTTTATCGACAAAGCCGTTAGCAGGGAATTCCCAAGTCTTATTCCTGCCATTTGGGAACAAAAAGTCCAGTAAAGCAGAGGAAAAGGTGAAAGGTCATTGCTTGAAATCTCACCCCGAAGAAAAGAGTCTATAGATGCTGTTCCATTTGATCCTGGCGTCCAAATGGGCAGCGAGGATTATTGTCCACGTTGCGCATGCGTGTTCTCACTGTTGCCAAGAACATTTGGACACACACACAAACACACACGCACACACACACACACACACACACACACACACACACACACACACACACACACACACTAGAGCTGCGTGGCTACAGTACGTCTGTAGTCTGGAGCATTTTGCATTCAAGTAACACTACAAAAACAGGAGTCTAGAATTTACAGGATTCACTTACTCGAGTTTTCTCACACCAAACGCACACGCAGCTGAAGTAAGCAAATTTTCTCTGCGTTGTTGAAACCAGCAAATTTTTCTGTCTCTTCCACTAACTCGCACACAAGCAGCATACGTGTCACTTCCTGTCCGCTTCGAGTGATTTGTAAAGTTGTCGGACGTCCACAACGCCTTCGCAGTGGACGTTCGGAGACTGAGCGAGGAAGGAAAAGAGAAGCACGGGTTATGCAAAACACTTTACGTGACACCGCTCGATCGTTGCGTCACCGCATTAATAATCAATTGAAGCAACATGTTTATTTTTTACCAGAAGCAACTGTTTAAAGGTTTGTGACTGCTGGTTTGTATCAATGCAGATAATTACCCAGGATGAAACACAGGAAGATGAAATAATTTGTCTGTGTGACCACATAGAGTAGTGAGGGTACATTCAATTTAAATAATGTTCTCAGAAATTACCCACATCACATGTTAAATGTATTAGACACAAACACACACACACACACACCCTGTCAAAAACAAAGGGTCCTGTGGGAGCAAGTTTGAAGGAGGGAAAGTACCTTGTAAAAACAACAACAACAGCAGAGGTGCGGGGATGACAGCTGCACACTGAGGCTGATACGAGGGATCACCTCAGTGCAAAAACAACACTACACACTGAGGCTGGCTGGACGCTTGACTGACAGGCCAACACACACTCAGAGGACACACTGATGGACTCACTCAGAGGACCGTACGTGGAAAAGATGTCCTATAAGATTGAGAAGACGCATCACAAGTGTCTCCAAGGCCAATTTTTTTTTAGATTCATTAAAAAGAAATAGGAGAGCAATAATGTTTCCATATGTGTGCATGCATGTGTGTGTTGTAACAAAATATCTCATGAACCACTAAATGGATTCAGCTGAGATTCTCAGAAAGTCATCAATGAATGTATGTGCACAACTTTTTAAAGTTTGGATTCAGCCCAATTCAACATGGCTGCCATAACAGATTAACCCTAACCAACACAAAACTGAGTAATTATGTCAGTTTTAAAGATATTGGGCTAAAATGTTATGTGGTGGTAGTTGAGAGTCATCCACCATGCACTCTCAGGGGTCACCAACCTTTTTGAAACTGAGAGCTACTTCGTGGGTACGGAGTCATACAAAGGGCACCAGTTTGATAAACTTTTTGGAAATAACAAAGCGTAAATTGAAAAAAATGTACAATAAACATATTTTTAAGAACTTATTTTTAAGATAGACATTTTAAAATATATAAAAATAAAAATAAAGAATAACAACTGAATAAAATGAAATTTTAAATGCAGCTTAGTAGTGAGTTCTGCTATTTTTAGAACAGGTCCGAGGGCACCCCAAATGGTCCTTGGGGGCACCCGGGTGCCCGCGGGCACCGTGTTGGTGACCCCTGAACTTACAGATCTTCGCATAATTGCATAATACCTTTTTTACGATTTATCCAAACCGCCTCTTACATCAGATAATCTTTGTGGACATGCGTTCCTTCAAGAAATGTTTTCAAATTACGTTTCGTTTGTTTGCACTGCTCAGTGTATTAAACTACAGCTTTGACATCCCATCCCGAACAAATGGACATGTTCATGTCACGTCACGCTCCTCTGCATAAACGCTGCGATCATAGTTTCAGTGACGTTTCATGGTAATCGTTTTACACTGAGCGCAGGTCTGAGCTGCAGGCGGTGGGTTCACTTCAAACAGGGTTTGTGTTTCAGAGGAATCCTCAAGATTACATCTGAAAATAGATTGACAGCACTTTTCTAAGTTTTCAACTCTGTGGCGTTCCCAAACACACTATGTGCAGACACCTACACATTTTTTGCACAACGCTGAACCAGAGCCAAAACAAACAAGATGGAAACTGCAGACACCACGCTGATGAGAAACTAAGTTGTTAGTTGCATAAAATAAAGGAAAACTTTATTATATTTTGACACTTGACAATATCCATGTTCAAATTCAGTAAAGCCTTCTTGAAAAAAAAGCTAATAAAATCTTATTACACCATCTGTTCCTTATTATAAACCTGTATACTTCCAACTGATCCCATCTACATTACACCAATACACTTCTCTTATTGGAAAAAAAAACATTTTAACTAGGGGCGGGTGGTACACAAAAGTACTATCTCATATATGAGGTTTGACAACTAATGTAGGCCATCCATCCATCCATCCATTTTCATCCACTTATCCGGGGTCGGGTCGCGGGGGTAGCAGCCTAAGTAGGGAGGCCCAGACTTCCCTCTCCCCAGCCACATGGAGCAGCTCCTCTGGGGGAATCCCAAGGCGTTCCCAGGCCAGCCGAGAAACATAGTCCCTCCAGCGTGTCCTGGGTCTTCCTCTGGGCCTCCTCCCGGTGGGACATGCCCGGAACACCTCCCCAGGGAGGCGTCCAGGAGGCATCCTAACCAGATGCCCGAGCCACCTCAACTGGCTCCTCTCGATGTGGAGAAGCAGCGGCTCTACTCCGAGTCCCTCCCGGATGACTGAGCTTCTCACCCTATCTCTAAGGGAGAGTCCAGACACCCTGCGGAGAAAACTCATTTCAGCCGCTTGTATCCGAGATCTCGTTCTTTCGGTCACAACCCAAAGCTCATGACCATAGATGAGGGTGGGAACGTAGATCGATCGGTAAATTGAGAGCTTTGCCTTTCGACTCAGCTCTCTCTTCACCACGACAGACAGCGCCCGCTTCACTGCGGATGCTGCACCTATCCGCCTATCGATCTCACGCTCCAGTTTTCCCTAATTCGTGAACAAGACCCCGAGATACTTAAACTCCTCCACTTGGGGCAGGACCTCATCCCCGACCCGGAGAGGGCATGCTAACCTTTTCCGGCTCAAGACCATGGCCTCGGATTTGGAGGAACTGATCCTCATCCCGGCCGCATCACACTCGGCTGCAAACCGCTCCAGCGAAAGCTGTAGATCACGATCTGATGAAGCCAATAGGACCACATCATCTGCAAAAAACAGAGAAGCGATTCTAAGGCCACCAAAACGGATCCTCTCAACACCTTGGCTGCGCCTAGAAATTCTGTCCATAAAAGTTATGAACAGAATCGGTGACAAAGGGCAACCTTGGCGGAGTCCAACTCTCACTGGAAACGAGCCTGACTTACTGCCGGCAATGCAGACCAAGCTCTGACACCGGTCGTACAGGGACCTAACAGCCCATATCAAAGGGCCTGGTACCCCATACTCCCAGAGTACCCCCCACAGAACCCCCCGAGGGACGCGGTCGAATGCCTTTTCCAAGTCCACAAAGCACATGTAAACTGGTTGGGCAAACTCCCACGCGCCCTCCAGGACCCTGCTGAGGGTGTAGAGCTGGTCCAGTGTTCCACGACCAGCACGAAAACCACACTGCTCCTCCTGAATCCGAGGTTCGACTATCCGACGGACCCTCCTCTCCAGAACCCCTGAATAGACCTTACCAGGGAGGCTTAAGAGTGTGATCCCCCTATAGTTGGAACACACCCTACGGTCCCCCTTTTTGAATAGGGGAACCACCACCCCAGTCTGCCAATCCAAGGGAACTGCCCCCGATGTCCACGCGATATTGCAGAGTCGCGTAAGCCAACACAACCCCACAACATCCAGAGCCCTAAGGAACTCAGGGCGAATCTCATCCACCCCTGGAGCCCTGCCACCGCGGAGCTTTTTAACCACCTCGGTGACCTCAGCTCCAGAGATTGGAGAGCCCGACCCAAAGTCCCCAGGCTCCGCTTCCTCAGTGGAAGACGTGCCAGTAGGATTGAGGAGGTCTTCGAAGTACTCCGCCCACCGACTCACAACATCCCGAGTTGAGGTCAACAGCACGCCATCCCCACCATAAATGGTGTTGGTCGCGTACCGCTTTCCCCCCCTGAGACGCCGGATGGTGGACCAGAATCGCCTCGAAGCCGTACGGAAGTCATTCTCCATGGCCTCTCCGAACTCCTCCCACGCCCGAGTTTTTGCCTCAGCAACCACCCGAGCCGCATGCCGCTTGGACTGCCGGTACCTATCTGCTGCTTCCGGGGTCCCACAGGCCAAAAAGGCCCAATAGGACTCCTTCTTCAGCCTGACAGCATCCCTCACCGCCGGTGTCCACCACCGGGTTCGAGGGTTGCCACCACGACAGGCACCAACAACCTTGCGGCCACAACTCTGATAAGCTGCCTCGACAATAGAGGCGCGGAACATGGCCCACTCGGACTCAATGTCCCCCGCCTCCCTCGGAACGTGTTCAAAGCTCTCCCGGAGGTGGGAGTTAAAGCTCCGTCTTACGGGAGACTCTGCCAGACGTTCCCAGCAGACCCTCACAATACGTTTGGGTCTGCCAGGTCTGACCGGCATCCTCCCCCACCATCGGAGCCAACTCACCACCAGGTAGTGGTCAGTTGACAGCTCCGCCCCTCTCTTCACCCGAGTGTCCAGGACATGCGGCCGCAGATCAGATGAGACGACAACAAAGTCGATCATCGAACTGCGACCTAGGGTGTCCTGGTGCCAAGAGCACATATGTACACCCTTATGCCTGAACATGGTGTTCGTTATGGACAATCCATGACGAGCACAGAAGTCCAACAACAAAACACCACTCGGGTTCAGATCAGGGGGGCCGTTCCTCCCAACCACACCCCTCCAGGTCTCACTGTCATTGCCCACGTGAGCGTTGAAGTCCCCCAGCAGAACAAGGGAGTCCCCAGGAGGCGCACTCTCCAATACCCCCTCCAAGGACTCCAAAAAGGGTGGGTAATCTGCGCTGCCGTTTGGCGCATAGGCACAAACAACAGTCAGAGCCCGTCCCCCCACACGTAGGCGAAGGGAGGCTACCCTCTCGTTCACCGGGGTGAACCCCAACGTACAGGCACCAAGATGGGGGGCAACAAGTATGCCCACTCCTGCTCGGCGCCTCTCACCAGGGGCAACTCCAGAGTGGAAGAGTGTCCAACCCCTCTCAAGGAAACTGGTTCCAGAGCCAGAGCCATGCGTTGAGGTGAGTCCGACTATTTCTAGCCGGAACCTCTCAACCTCACACACTAGCTCAGGCTCCTTCCCCACCAGAGAGGTGACATTCCATGTCCCAATGGCCAGCTTCTGTAGCCGAGGATCAGACCGCCAGGGTCCCCGCCCTCGGCCACCACCCATCCCACATTGCACCCGACCCCTTTGGCCCCTCCCATAGGTGGTGAGCCCATGGGAAGGGGGACCCACGTCTCCTCTTCGGGCTGTGCCCGGCCGAGCTCCATGGGTGAAAGCCCGGCCACCAGGCGCTCGCCAACGTGCCCCACCTCCGGGCCTGGCTCCAGAGTGGGGCCCCGGTGACCCGCGTCCGGGCGAGGGAACATTTTGTCCATTTATTTTACTCATCATAAGGGGTCTTCGGGCTGCACTTTGTCTGGTCCCTCACCTAGGACCTGTCTGCCTTGGTAGGCCAGTTAGATGAATTGAAAGATGATCAGGATGTGCAGCTTGTGGCAGAAATACATTTTTGCATCCTGCTCTTTTTTTCTGCCCATACATCGCCTCGCTCCAAACATGGTGTATTTTCAGTAATAATAATTCATGTTATGTTTCCTGAAGCAAACTTGGTGGTCTAAGTTGTGTGGCTTGTGAATGTATATTGACCAAAAAAGCAAACAAGTAGTTGTACATGAATGGACCACAAAAACAAACAATAAAAACAAACTTACTGGGCATTCAAAAGGTGAAAGCCGAGTTACATGGCGGCACTTTTTGCAGCACCACATTACTGCTTAAACCTTTATCACTTTAATTTATCAGTGAAGTAGCCTCATTCCTTTGTGCAAATGATAGGAGCAAAAAGCCCTGCCCAACTCCACCCATCGTGGGTAAAAAACCCACAAACATGCAGTATCTGTCCATAGTAGGTGCTTTTTTGACCACAGTTGGCTCCAATCAAATCTATCCCCTACACAAACCATGACCACGCCCTTTGTTGCCCTGAGCTGGCACAGCTTTTTGATGCAAAATACGAAGAGCAGGCTGGTTTAAAGAAAATTTAACTTGCAGGTTGGACACACAGGGTGTTCGTTTTTATACTGGAGACATTTTTGTTTGCTGTCTGGTTGGCTGAAAAATATTGGTCCTAGATTTTTTTTATTGTTTCACCTATCAATGAGTGATATTGATAAGTGAAAGTTGTGAATTAACTCAGGGGAACTTCCTGCAGCAGTGCTCCTCTCATATGCAAACAGGAACACCTCCCTGCAGGGAAACAACCTTAGTAAGTATGCCCTGATCAAAAATGATTATCCATTATTATACACCAATAGGCAGCAATAATAAAACCTCCCTCTGTTAGATGTAAAAACATGTGTGGTGTGCAGTTATTTCACCATTATCAGGCATGTTAGTCAGATAAGTTATAAAGTGCAGGTGCAGAGCCATGTGGACAGATAATTGGAGAGTGAGGAGGAGCTTTTCATATGCAAACACACACACACACACACACACACACACACACACACACAGGTGCATTCAGGTAGATAAACTAGTGTCATGCAATGTCATACATCATTTTACACCTGCAAAATAAAGATAACCATGTCTAACACCCATTACCAACTCTCAGTTTTTGCATGCAGGGTGTCTGTAGAGTCTGTGAATGGGATGAAGTAAGCACAAAAAATGGATGAAATGAATAAACAGTGAAGTGAAAGAAGTCTAGAGCTTGCATAGCCCAGCTAAGGCATATTCTAAATGCATTAATATCAATTATTCATTCATTCAACCTTTATTCATACAGGCTAGCCTCGTTGAGCCACGGGGACTCATTTACAAGAGGGACCTGTCTCACTCACACCCAGGGTCAATTTAAAGTTACCAATCAGCCTAACATTATGGCACACATTAGCATCAAAACATTACCATATTTCTGTGTTCTGCATAAAAACTTATAGAGACAAGATTTTGGTGGTTTTGGTGGTTACTTGTAGTGTTTAGGAGCACTTCCAAACCATTTTATTTTCACACTACAAGACAGATCATGTAAGCTATCAAATTTCTGGCTACAGTAGTTCCTCGCTACTTTGCGGTTCGACATTCGTAGACTCACTCTTTCATGTTTGTTTCAACGATTGTCAACTTTAATATTATTCATGTGATTGGGACGGTACAGGATAAAAAGTTAACATTAACTACACCATTTTGTAGTTTTCTTTCAATAAGCTGTTGAGTCATGGGGACTCATTTACAAGAGGGGGCTGTCTCACTCACACCAAACAACCATCCACCCTCACACTCACACCTATAGGGTCAATTTAGAGTCACCAATCAGCCTAACGTGCATGTTTTTGGTCTGTGGGAGGAAACCGGAGTACCCGGAGGAAACCCACGCATGCACGGGGAGAACATGCAAACTCCACCCAGAAAGGCCCCCGGACCGGGATTTGAACCGGCAACCTTCTCGCTGAGAGGCAGCAGCTCTACCAGTTGTGCCACCGTGCTGCTAATGACAACTGCAGTGAGTTTTGCAGCTCTGGACACATTTAATCTAGTGAACAAAGGGGCAGAAATGGCTCTTTTGATCCTAAAGGTTGCAGACCCCTGGTCATGGTGGAACGGTATTTGGACATAATGATTTTCATGTAGGAAAAGGCTGACTCACATAAATAAGTGGAGCCGAATACTGTAGACTGGCAGATGAGGCAAACACACTTCGAAAATGACATCGTGGAAAAAAAGTCCACCTCCCATTCCGTTTGAAAGTGATACGTTTTTGCCTTCTTGCTTGGTCCAGCTTTCTCACTCATGTTTTAGCAAGGGCTTAAAATCTGAGGTAATTCGCTGATTAGCTTGTAAGTTTTGCCGCGTTTAGCGCCGTTGTTTTTAGCATGAACGGTGACGTCACCTAAAGCTCAAGATTCAGTTGTCATCTGATTGGTTGCCCTGTATGTCAATCAAGTGACGGGATGTTTGATAGGCTGACAATTTTTTAATGTCACGCTGCGATCTACTGCCTCCGCGATCAACCGGTAGATCGCGATCGACGTAATGAGCACCCCTGCTGTAGCCTCTGGCGCGCTAGAATTAACACAAACTGAAATGAGAAGGGGTGGAGATCAGTTTGAGACACTTGAGACAACTCTGCAACTATTCTGAAAGAAAACTAGCAAATTATTTTTAATGCTTGAAATTCAGTTGACAAGACTGCGTGCCTTTTTGGTTCATGCAAGAAAAGACAGAACCCCTGTGAACATTTCTGAATATTTTTGGGGACTCCTTTGTTAATGCTGTTTCCCAGAAGAACCCACTGAGAGGTGAGCTTGAGGATAAAAGAACAAACATAAAACTTTTAGGCCTTATTCGTGGATGTTGACCCTTCTGCACACTCTATGAGCTACCTGTACATTTGGAAAACTTCCTTCAGCATGAAGGCTATCAGGACACGGCTATGCTCCTTGGTACTCGCCAAACAGGTTCTTCCCTGCACCCTCACCACCTGCTCTGGCGCCACACTCTTGGAGCACACCAGGATGCAGTTATGGGTATGACATCTACGTTGTTGCCATGACATTGTCTCAGTCATGCTGGATTTTACCTTTTTTTTTTGTAACCTGGGTTTCCTCTCACCACACTCCACTGACCTCAAAGGTAGTTTATTGTTGATGCATCACACTGTGACACATAATGGGTTCTGAATACTTTCCTAAAAACACAAGACCCTGCCTGAAATTAAAAACAATAAGGGATCACGTTGACCAATGGTTTGTTTGGATGTGGCTTTGCACTCTAGTATTCAGTGTTGCAAAAAAATTAAATT
>JBBPBX010112655.1:0-10562 GCA_038048925.1 Garcialebias charrua
ATGCAACAATTTTGTTTCTGCTCAATTTTTTTCATGAGCTGAACTCAAAGATCTAAGTTTTTTTTTAATGTACTCAATAGGCCTTTTTTACATCTCCTTTGTTGAGATAATCCATCCACCCAACAGGTGTGGTGTATCAAGATGCTGATTAGACAGCATGATTAGTGCACAGGTGTGCCTTAGGAGGACCACAATAAAAGGCCACACATTCAGTATAGTTTTCGGTCACACCTAATGATAAAACTTTTTACATTTATTTTTTGTTTTGTTTACAAATTTATTCCAATGATCCAGTGTCATTTTTATTAAATCAGAGGTCTAACTCAGCAGGTTTTAAGCTACCCAGCAGTGGTGCTCAGTTGGCAGTAATTAAGCAACATTCAGTATCCTCAGACATACAGCTCTTTCAATGTCAAGATAATAAACTCAGATCACATTATGTCACTGACAGCAATGAGTATTTTTTTGTAATATTTACAAAAGTCAAACAACCTCTCTGCTTTCTTTCCTACAAAAGCCCAAGTGTGTGTGCCAAAAGAAACCTTAACAATGGTGGATGTGTTGCTTCTGCAGGTGGCTGCATCTGTTGGCTTGTACCAGAGTCGTCCACTGAGTTTACCATATGCACTGCTGACCTCTGATCTCATCTCTCATCACTCACTGCTGCAACACTCACTAAACCACGTGCAGAGTCCAGGCCCGTGTGTGTTCAGGTGCAAATACTGCACAAATATTGAGTTCCAAGGCTGAGCAAAGTTTTGTCTAATGGATGCTGGGCTTTCATCACAAAAACACAAATTTTGCTTTCATTTGCTTTTACATGAAATGTATGCAAAAAGCAAACATGCAGTAACAACATACCTCAATTGTTCAAAATACTTAACTGAATAAGCTATTACTTATTCGTCAACAAAGCTACTAAAGGATCAAGGAACTAAAGTAAGCAGACTCTTGAAGCTGCATTCTGAAATAACTGTTTAATAGAAAGTTTTTTTTCTTTTTTCAAAAATAACCTAAAATGCGTTAAAGCAATTTGTGACTATTGTTTGCAAAAATAACCAGTTGTCTTTAAATGCATACATGAAAAAAATAGCGTGGACACAATATTTGTTAATACTGTAGTTTACAATTTTATACTGACATTTAGAAGAAGATGACAGCCTGTAATGCGTAGATTTTTACGATTAATAACATTAAGAATTGTAGTCGCTACATGTGACTCAGAGCATTCTAACAGAGGCAGGTATTTTGTTGACAGACTGAATTATAAGAAACCGGTGGGCTATTATCTTCATCAGCAAGTCAGCTGCAGAAATTGATATGCATTCTTCTGTGACTAGCTGCTCATTGTTCTACAATGCAACTCCCTCTGGGGTCCATGCAGGCTCTGTCTGCTCAGTGTCCTCTCTGACAGTCTGTAGAACATTGAATAATTTTCATCTCAGTTGCCTGGTTATGTATGACTCGGAGCTGGTCTCCAAGAAGGCTGAGCAGTGCAGCCCTTCTCCATATCCATCCTGTCAGTCACTGGATTTGACCTATCCATCATCTTCTGTATAATTACGTTTTTCAACTTACCTTCGTGTCTGTTATTCTTTCTCGGGCCATATTTAGGGAAAAAAGCGTATTTCTATTTTCAGAGCATCTGCAGAAGTGATCAGAGCTGGAGACGAACAGACCAAACTCATCAGTGACAGAATTAAGACTTGGGGAAACAGTTTGAGGTGTATCAGCTCCAACCAGAGACATTAGTTTCCGTTACAGCTGCTAATGCTGTATAATCTTGTTATTCGTGTGTACCGTATTTTTTGGAGTATAGGTCGCACCCGAGTATAGGTCGCACCATCCAATTATTGCCAAAGAATTGGAAAAATCCATATATAGGTCGCACCTGAGTATAGGTCGCACCTACGTCAAAATGTGGACCGTGTTTAGCTCTGCTGCAAATGTCTGCCACAGGAGCGCACAGCAAGGCTTTTAAGAAGATTAACACTTAAAAACAATTAATTGTTTGATAAAAAATTATAGCAAATATGTGTCTGAGCTGAACTTTTCTTTAATAAATGAATAATTTTAGCAGGATAAACACCTAAAAATATATTTGTTAGCTGACATTATTGTAAGAGTGTGTCTCAGTTTAATTTTTGTTAATTTTTTTTCATTCATTCAACCTTTATTTATACAGGCTAGCCTCGTTGAGTCACGGGGACTCATTTACAAGAGGGACCTGTCTCACTCACACCAAACAACCATCCACTCTCACACTCACACCTAGGGTCAATTTAGAGTCACCAATCAGCCTAACAAGCATGTTTTTTGGTCTGTGGGAGGAAACCGGAGTACCCGGAGGAAACCCACGCATGCACGGGGAGAACATGCAAACTCCACCCAGAAAGGCCCCGGACCGGGATTTGAACCGGCAACCTTCTCGCTGAGAGGCAGCAGCTCTACCAGTTGTGCCACCGTGCTGCCCTAACTCCTAAATCAGCTTATTTTATAAAAAGCCATATATAGGTCGCACCTGAGTATAGGTCGCAGGCCATGAAAAAATGATAAGTGCGACCTATACTCCGAAAAATACGGTAACTTATTCAGACCATTTTAATATTCAGTTAGACAGAAGTTATAAAAAGGAAAGTATGGAGACAGAGGGGAGAGGAAGGGAGGGGGGCAATAAATGAAGTAAAAGGCAGTTTTGGCTAAGAAGTTGCCTCATTTGAAGAGCTGCATGCTGTGACCATATGCTAGTCCAGGTGGACTTGGTAGCCAGGCAACTGTATCAAAGCAGTGGGAGCATATGTGATTGAATCCAGAGGACTTTTCAAACGCTGGAGTCAGAGGGAACAATGCAACTATCATCTGTCAGCAGGTAAGATCACCTGGCCTTGCTGAGCTGAAGTCTCTTCCTGGCAACTCTACAGGGACCTCATTCAGACTGACTCCGGCCTACCTTGGAAAAGACTCTCACACAAGGTGTTTGGGGGGAACACTGGCAGGCTTGTCTCGGTTTCAAATTCAGCAACGGGAGAGTATCAGCACATTCAGAGCCCTTGCCAGGTGCTTCTTACAAACGAGGAAAAGTTAACATCAAAAGGATGGCAAAAGCATGCTTAAGTTATGTTGTTTTCATAAATTAAACTCGGTTTTTGCTTCGAACGTTTAAATACTGGAAGAAAAATACAAAGTAGTTACAGAAAAGGAATGTTGTCATCGATAGAGTCATCAAGACAAGAAAAGATGTGAAAAGACAAAGCTTTTGAGTTACTCATTCTTAAATTAACTTTTTATTTATTTATGATTTTACACCCTGTTCATGTTTGGGTCATGCAGGAGTCATTTTACAGGTGTGTGTGTGTGTGTGTGTGTGTGTGTGTGTGTGTGTGTGTGGGGGGGGGTGCTCCCCTCTGCAGCAGCAGAGGACCGAGAAGGAATATGCTCAAGGTCAGAGAGCCACTTGTAAAGCTTCCTGTGAGGAAACAATGATCCTGAACTTGACCACCTGCTATCACCACCATCAAAACTGCAAATTATATATTTATTCTAATAAAAATATGCAAGATATAAAACTTGATAGCATTATATAATATTCAACATTGTAAACGTCATTTAGATAAGTCTGCTATGTTATATAAAACACAAAATACATCAATTCATTGCACAAAATAACTTTTTTTCCCCTCCTAAAATTGCTTCAGAAAATCAATCTTAGGGGTGTTGTTGGCGCTGCTAATCAGTGCTCTCAATTCACAAATATTTACTTGTTCTAGTTGGAATCATGACAACTGTATTGTTTCTTTCACAGCTGAAACTAAATTGAACAAGCTCCAAAACTGGTTCAGTATGCTGTCAGGACTGTCATTTTGCTGTGCACAAGATTACAAGTAATGTTTTCAAAATGTAATGATATTCCAGAAAACAATCTTAAATTGTTTCATGCATTGTTTTAAATCAGACTTAAAGACAACAGCAGCCCACCAAAGAATAATGAAGGGTTTTTGGGAAATTAAAGAAATATTGTAAATACAATTAAGCTGATGAAGAAAAAAAAAATCAAAATTCCCTCACAAGCATTATTTTCATGACAAGCTGCTACATTGTCAGTTACTGCGCTGAAGTATTTTCTTTAAAGACGCATTCCGAATTACAGCTGGCAATATGATGAATGCTAATCACATCTGACTCCTGAGCAACAGCAAAACACTACCAGCAGCCCATATTAAATGCTTTATATAATGATGATATTAGAGCAGCTCATTTGATTTAACTCAATCTATCTGGATCTGCAGCAAGCAGCTCGCTTGTTAATGTGTCTAAACTTGAAAATGAAGAAACGGAGGGAGAAAAAAAAAAGATATTGTCCTCTATTCTCTGGAATGCAGCCCAGGCAACATTGGTGCCAGTTTTTGAGCATTCTAATGATCAGACAGGGAAAAAAAACCTAAAACTCCTGCTGTGGGGGGGTTTCATACTTCAGTAAAACACAAACCATTCCACGGAGATTTAATTAACACGTTGAGAAAATCGAAAACAATTAAAGATACTTGACCTTTGAATGTGCTTGCTAGTTCCAACAATAAAAGCAAAAAAATAAATAAAAGGCAGTTTAAAAGTGTTTAATCCCACTATTATGTACAACTTAATGATATAGGAAATGTATGCAACATATTCACTTAATGTGCAATGTACAAAATAGCACTTTAGAAAATGCTGGTTTGACAGCGGGTTCGGATGTTGTCAGTCCATACAATGGGTGTTATCAACTGTTATCATCCCCATTTGTAGCGGCAAATAGGTCACAATCTACCTACTAGCATGTTTAACAGAACGTTATCAGCGTTGTTATCGCTGTGAGTAGGCAGCGTGTTTCCGTAAACCCGGAAGTGTAGCGTTTTTGTTTTTTTCAGCTTATGTAACTGTTTTCCTCAACCTAACCTTAAACCTGACCCCGAGGACCAACCCTAAACCTAACCCCCTTACCCTTGTGCCTAAACCTAACCAAGACCCTAAACCTAACGCCAGAGGCTTTACTCAAAACTTTAACACGTAGCTAAAGACGGAGCCTGCTGTCATCGCTTGTAACAGTGACAACGTACCTTTAAACCTACTAGTAGGTACAGTAGGGGCATTCTGACATCTACGTATGGGGATGATAATAATTGATAAGGGCCATTTTATGGTTGATAACATCCGAAGCAGGTGGGTTTGAACAGTCCAAAACTCTGTGAAAGTATTAACATCACAATGAGAGGACACATCGTTTTAGGCCTTTTTTTTTAAAGAAAATTTTCTATAAACACAAAGTTTCTCCAAAAAGACAAGAGCTGCAGACTTAAATTTGTTCCTGTTTATTATTATTTTTTTCAATCCATTGAGGTCAGACTCTTTGGCTGCAATCTGTCTCTGATCTCCCACAGTCTAACTAAACTGAGGGGGAACGAGGACGTGTAGGCAACTGCATTGAATGGTGAGCATAACACCCTGAGACCATTGCTCTTTTTTTTGTGGAACTTATTT
This sequence comes from Garcialebias charrua, assembly GCA_038048925.1. Taxonomy (NCBI): domain Eukaryota; kingdom Metazoa; phylum Chordata; class Actinopteri; order Cyprinodontiformes; family Rivulidae; genus Garcialebias; species Garcialebias charrua. The sequence goes on from JBBPBX010112655.1 coordinate 5,515, forward strand.
CACATAAAATGGAGAAGATCAAAATGTGGATGGTGCATACAGTGCTCGGTCTGGGTATAATGAGTAACAGGTTATTTGCGGCCGTCGGCTCCAGATGAGCGCCCCAGTGCTTTTGCAGGCAGCTTGAGCTGGAGCTTCTTTCTGATTTCAGAATACCTTACCATTTTAATTGAGCTGCTGCTTGCATTATCACTAAACATGTCAAGGTGCTAAACTACCCTTAGGGTCACACAGTACTGTGTTAAACCCATAAAAATCTTAACCCTATACTATGTATGTAATTGAAGCGTATAACTTTGTGACTAAATATGAAAAAGCAATGGGCCTATAGAAGTTTCTTGCTCATGTGTGTCACGTTGGATGTGGTTAGTTGTTAATTTGGGACTTGTGAGTGGGGCTGCCACCTTTTGCTTCAAAGGTCTTTAATGTGAATACTTGAGCGGCCCTGCGGGGTCACTGCATTCCTGCGAGAGTAACACGAGAAACGGTCGGTGGAAGACAAGGAGGAGAGCGTAGTGTACAGATTAAACAAGAGCACACCAGCAGGCGCTGACCACAGGCTATGGGTGCTTGAACCTTGTGGTACATTTGGGAAACGAGGTTGCCATCCCTCTCAATTTTCCTTTCAACAAAAACCACAGCTCATATGGTAAAGATTGATCCAAGATCAAAGAGAATAGCCAATTAGACGCAATCTACCATTTTGTTAGTAATCTTCCCCAAATCACTAAAAAAAAATGGCTGTACAGGAAACACTTAGGTAGCACCTACAGGTGCAACATTTCAATTCTAACCTCAGCAAACTTTGTAGCAATTTTACTTTAAACAGCCACCTCATTTTAATGGATGGCATTACTGCATAAGCATTAGAGTACATTTTACATAAAAGAGTGTAATTTTAAAATAATTTTAACTAATTTAGACCAAAATAAGGCTATCATTTTACCCTGGTTTGTTCTGTTAGACACCCAAGAGCTCTGAACTCCTGTAGACCTCCGTGTGGAGACATGTCAGGTCATGACAAGGAAACACTATATAGATGTGTTTCAGTATACACTAAGAGGATGGCCAGGTTCAGTTACCAGTCTGCTGAGGTAAAGAATAAGTCACTGTTAAGGAGACATTTATGACAGACACTCTGTTAAGAAAAGATAACAGACCAACATTAGTCCAACAACTGGAACACATTTCATTCAACTGTAAATAAAAAAAACAATAATAAAAAAAATTAGCAAAATGCAATTTAAAGAGACATTGCTGAGAATCATTGAAAAACTTTATTTACCTTTTTAGTTTATTTATTACAATTCATAGCATATATTTGTCACTATGTGGAAATCTGAAGCTGTGTTTGCCAATGTACTAAATAGTATTTGCATCTAAATGTATGTGTTAAAATTGAAAACAGTAAAAACTATTTAAACAATTTGAAGGCATGACACTAACATGGAAATAAAATGGATTTATTCCCACGAGTGTCATTTTATACTAGGGCTGGACGATATGGCCAAAACTTTATCACAATATATTTCTTAATTTTGGTCGATAACAATATAATTTCAATATCAATATAAACAATATAAAAGCCTCAGAAAAACTGTACAAACTGTACAAATAAATTAAAGTTCACTTTTTAAACGGTGATTATCAAGTGGTGGCCCGTGGGACGCTTTAGGTATGTTGGAGGAGACTTTTGTGGCCAGTAGAGGCCACATAATACCAAAAATATCTAATGATTTTTAACACTTATTAATATTTTTACAACTTAAAACAAAACAAAAGACAGATTCTTGTACAGGGAAAATAATATTATTACTAAAAAGAACTGAAGTATGCAGACCTGTGATTTTTAAATTGTGGAAAATACAACAAAGTATAGAAATAAAGCATAATGTTAAACTGAGCAGGATTTACTTATTGTATTAATTCTAGTATTCACATATTAGCAAAAGAAATATGAAAACTGCTGATATTATTTTATTTGTTGTTGGTATAACAACCAATAAAAAGTATGAAAAAGCATAAAAAGCGTGCTCAATTATCCAGATAGAAAAATCTTACAAGATTATGTCAAGTCATCTGGATAGATTCTTGACATGACTTTGTAAGAACAACCAATAAAATTAATTTTTATGTTAGTTTTGGTCAAAGCTTGAAAGAGCCACTGCAGAGGGACCAAAGAGCCGCATGTGGCTCCAGAGCCGCAGGTTGCAGACCCCTGATCATGACATCAATATTGAATTATTGTGCAGCCCTATTTTATACCTAGAGTTATTCGTAGCTTAATGATTAACAAAAAATCCTCAAGTAACATTTTGATCTAAACAAATGAACAGTATTATTCATTAGAAACCTTCTTGGTGTGTCTCATTCACTTGATGATTAGATTTATTTACTCTGAAAACAAAAACAACAATCAAGACACGAACATTATGGGATTAACATTTTGACCGGATCACGTCAGCACAAGCGGAATGCACTCTCAGGATATATTTTTTCTTCTTTCTGCTACCTTTCATTTTTTTATATTTTGTACGTTATCATTTATGGGATTGTTTTGTATTGTGTTTTTTGTAAAAAAAATATATTTTTTTTAAACTTTAATAAACATAAGCATGAACAAATTTCTATTTTTTGCATGCAGTCATTCTCTGAGATTTCTTTGGATTCTCCTGCACTGTTGATATTGTCATATCAATCTACTTTCTATGCAGGACTAGTTAGTTCATGGATCAGGTTTAAAATTTATTTGGAATTACACAACATATATGAGCCATTTAAAGAGTTTATGCATTTACATTTCAGAACAATAATACAATAAGACCAACAGGACCCTAGTCATACCAACACTTGATCTATAACTCCCTGCACTTCTTGCTTGCTCTTGACAAAGACGGACACTTTTCCACCTGCTCCTGCTCTCTTGTTCTGTAAATCTTTTTCAGAGCCTCTCTCTACATATCTTCTGAATTGTGCAGTATGGATCTGGTCAGGGCGGCCGGCCAATAGGGGGCTCTAGGGCGCCGCCCCACTGGAACTTCTGGAGCTATTCACCATTTTTACATTGAAGATTGAAGACTTTAACTTTTTTTTTAATAAAAATGAAATGATAAAATAAAAATGTTTCAAAATATATGCATATATGTTTTTAGTTGTGTAGGATAAATATTTTATGAGTAATGATGAGTTATATTGTTTGTTTCAAAAAACGTTTTCTGATTGGTGACGTATTTCCGGTCCTGGGGGCGCATGAATCTTATCCATAGACTCTCGTTATAAATGGTGCATGCGCAGTTATTCCACAACGTTACAAAACAATGGGAAGATGCTGGGCGCAGATTTCTGCGCCCTGGACACGTCCAACGTGAGCTGTACCTACCGATCATGTGCTTCCGGTCTTTTTTTTTTGTCTGGGAAATGAGCCGTGCAGTGACTCAAGCCAGGTAGGTTTTAAATAATTGAAAGCCCTTTATCTAATGCCTATTTGCCATTTCTGACTGATATGCCTCTCAACTTTTAGAAGTCTCTGTTTGTGAAAAAGCCTTCAGCTGACTGTTTATTCTAAAAGTGGCAACTGGTGAGTTTGTTTCTGGAGCTAGCATGCTAATGCTAGTCTTTATCCAATGCTTATAATATTATATTACCATTCCTGACTAGTGCATTAACAGAGTACCCGAGTTTGACAGATCGAGTGCTTTGACTTCTATCGAGGCTTTTTTGTCCACCTCGGGTACCCGTAGTACGTCACATTTCACAGCGCGCGAGGTAGCTTTTAGCTTTTAGTAGACGCTACAAAATGGATTCCTGTGTGCGCACGGATGTTAATGGAGCAGGCCGTCTTTTTTTTTTCTTTCCATTTATAGATGGCCTCCCTTCACACCTTATAGCCATCCTCTCACTCCAATATGTATTTTTTTTTCCATTTATAGATGGCCTCCCTTCACACCTTATAGCCATCCTCTCTCTCCAATATGTATTTTTTTTCCATTTATAGATGGCCTCCCTTCACACCTTATAGCCATCCTCTCACTCCAATATGTATTTTTTTTATTTTTTTATTTTTTTATATTTTTTATTTTTATTTTTTTTTTTAGAGAGAGAAAGAAAGAAAGAAAGAAAAGAGAAAGTAAGACAACACAACAACAATTATCCACAAAAAGAGCACAAGGCAAACACACCAAACCTCCATCCACAATCCTGCAAAGCACATGACAGAACACAGCAACGAAACATACAAGCATAAAGACTAATAATATTCATGACCTTGCAGTAGAATTCTATAAATACACATACCCATACCTACAAATATATATACAGTATACATACATATACATTTATATTCATTCATATACCCATCTACATATCTGCATATATCTACATATACATCCCTGCATCCAATTGTGTGTGGTTGTGAGCATGCATAAGTGAATAAGGTTCCTCCAATAGAACATTTAGCAGCGACTGTGAAGCATCAGAGATCCGTCCCCCCAAAGCCCGAGACAGACGAAGGGGCGATCAAAGCCCAAGACCCCAGGAAGGACCCCGAGCCCAGAGTCCCCAGGACCACCCGAACAGGACGAGCCACTCGTCCACTCCCCAGATCCGACCAAGGGGAAGAACCGGACGAACCCCACCAGCGACCACACACAATGACCCCCCGGGGTCAACCGCGACAAATACACAGGCCCCCGCCGGAGCCCGCTGCACCGACGTAGCCCCAGGGCCGGTCACCGAGGCTCGGGCACCGGGGACGCCCATCCCTCAGGCCCAGACCCGACAGGACCAGAGGACCCGAGCCCCACCAGGCAGCCACCAGGCCGAGCCGACAAACGCCCAAGCGCCCAGCCCCAGATAGTGAGGGCCCCAAGCACGCCCGCAGGCAGAGGAACACCCACCAGGGGGCCACGTGGCAGGAGCGCGACACTAGGTAGCCTCAGAAGTATCAGAGAGGGGGCAGTCCAAGTCCCAGCCTGACACTTAAACATTCATACACAGACAGGGAGGGAGCAGAATGCTTTTACATGCTGGAATTTTTTTCTAAAGGGCGA